>CM053276.1:77290311-77324742 GCA_028583415.1 Protea cynaroides | reverse complement strand
CCACGGGTATACTGCAAGATCATTCAGCATAACCTGATACCGCAGAGTAGTCATTACGAGAGGGTCTCCTAGTTGACCCAGTATCTGTTGTACTGCATATGCACTAGGCAGTCCGTCTGCCTTCCCTACATCATCATGCGGACGATGATAAGTGCTACGTTACCCAGTCACACTGGCAACCTTCCTTATGGACGCATGATCACTACCTTGCTTACCCGCCTGGGGGTTGGTTTGTTGGATGAGAAGATTAAGGAGAAATCCTTCTCATCGCCTTTGGATTGGGAGGCTATTTACAAGATGGGCATGCGGGATGCCTAGGTCAGCGATGAGGAGAGGAATGCGATGGTGCACCCTTGCACTCGAGTGGAGATGGCTGACGCTGAGGCAGCAGCAGCAGCCGCTGGAGCAGGGGTTCATGGGGATGATGATGATTGGCTATACATGGATGTAGATGCCATACCTCCTCCATTACCTACTCATGCTACAGGAGCTGGTCCGTCTTCTTCAGCTGGTCCTTCGCATGCAGCTGGTCCTTCATATGCTCCTTCTGGTGACATGATGGGGATCTTGCACGAGATTCGAGAGACTCAGCGTATGTCTGACTTGAGGATGGGAGAGCTTTCAGAGGCTCAGCGCTTGTCCGATCAGTGGGTGGGAGAGCTTCTAGTTGCTCAGCGCGTGTTCGACCAGCGGGTGGGAGAGCTTCTAGCTGCTCAGCACATGTCGGATCAGCGGGTAAGAGAGCTTAGGGATGCTTAGCGTGTGACTGACCAGCGGGTGGCTGATCTCACAGCTAGTCTCCAGACGACCCAGACTCAGATAGCTTGGTTGACTAGAGTCTATGCTGAGGACTATGATAGAGACCGTGAGGCACCGCCTCCTCCATCACCTCCAGCTTCTTGATGTATTTTTTTATCTTTCTTTTTGTACTTCAGAGTAATTGTCCGGACTGTGGACTATACTCTGCTTTAATCATATATATATAAATGTTTTTTCTTCCTTTGGTTGTATAAATTTTTTTTTTCTCATTTAATAGATGCATTATTCTCTTTCAGTTTTGTCTCAAACAACATAGATGCTTATAGTGTGTTATTATTACATCTTTTAAATTTTTATCCTATCTCAGTTCACGAACTTTTGTGGAAGTATACGGATTTCACAGACAAGGCCTAAGTGGCTCTGAAACCAAGTTGTCACACCCCAATTCTGCACCATTCAGAACGGTGTGATGAACCGCTAATAAACTAATGGTTCAATCAGGATCTCAAATAGGCTGTGTCCATTAAAAATAAAAACCATGCACATCTGCAACCATAATCAGAATAAATACACAATAGCGGAAGTCTTATAGTAAATGAACTGAGAAATCTAATTGTGATAATCATAATTAAAATATCAAGTTATTGTTGTATCAACTAAGACATAAATAAATAAAATATCAATTACATTCCTTTAATTATTCAAATGA
Source organism: Protea cynaroides (assembly GCA_028583415.1). Taxonomy (NCBI): domain Eukaryota; kingdom Viridiplantae; phylum Streptophyta; class Magnoliopsida; order Proteales; family Proteaceae; genus Protea; species Protea cynaroides. The sequence continues at coordinate 77,323,274 of CM053276.1, read as the reverse complement.
AAATCTAATTGAATATGCATGAGTTACACTCGCATGAAGAGTCATGCGTATCCACTAAGTCTTCGACTTTCATTGCAGCAACACGCACATACACCGGAGCACTCATGTAATCTTCGACCGTAGTACCTGCATCATCAACTAAAAATATTCGACGTCGAGAGGGTGAGCACACACCATGGCTCAGTGAGCAAACAAAACAATGCAACAAACATATGCATGCATTCAATTCATATCTTTGGTCTGGTATATAAGTTTGCAATGTGCTATAGAAATGATAGGTGGCCAAAGGTTACGTTTATTGATGCCGCACCTCTATACACGAGTATGTGAAGCCGTCCAAAGGACATGCACCCACCATGGACAATGTATACGCAAAGGTTACGTTTATTGCTGTACCAGTTGCCCATACCAACACGTAAGCCCCTGCTGGCGAGGGCTCGCAAACTGAACTCGCAACTAACCAATCCTGATGCCAATCAGTGTAGCCATGCCTCACCCCAGCATCCCTCAATATGTCCATAGAGATAGGGCTAAGGCCCTCCGGCAGAGTCAGAGACTACACGGTCCGAGACCACCTCCCCTCATACCCTACGACATAATAGTTCTGCTAAGATAATGGCAATACGACGATGTCAGTGGACAAGACTTGAGTTAGAGATAGAGCTAGAGTGCTGAGGCCCGGCCTATGACACCCCCCTTGATACTCGCTCGCATCAAGCACACCAACCACACACATACATTCACATGCCTATTCCTACCATCATCATCATCATCATGTTATAAACAATAATTTAAATATGCATGAACAGTAACAATAGAAATATTGGATGACATGTTGAATGCACATAACAAACATATACGCATAGAATCAATCATGGCATTGGACTCAAGAATAAAATAGTTTATTATTAACCAATTAGTTTAGGTCTTCTTCCCTCATCTTTGCTTGATCGTAGATCCTCTTTCAAGCTTTAAGAATCAACTAAATATCAATATTATATCACTAGAAAACCTAATCAAGTCGATAGAATTTAATTAGAATTAATTCTGATTTTAAAAAGCATACTGTTAACTGGGGGTCGATGCCAGGGTCGGACCTTCCATTGACCCTGGGTGCGACCACCCACAGTCTGGACTTCTCGAACATTGGGGGTCGATTGTTAGGGTCTGGTAGGGTCGATTGGCCATCGACCCCTCGTGCGACCCCCTGTGGGTTTAGTTAAATTTTCATCCTACAGTCCATTCCTTCGTGTTTGGGTCCTATGACTTGCTTCTACAATCCATTACATACATGTTCTATGGCTTAAAACCATAGTTTATTCACCTACATGATTTTTATGATCTCCCCCATGGTTTTCCATGAAAACCTAGCAATGGATGGATGATTTAGGTTTCTCCTAGATCATTCCCTCTTCACTATCTACTCTAAGGTCTGTAGAACTACATGGAGATAGTATCCATACCTGAGAATTAGGCTTGTATCTCTGAAGCCTTCTCTTTGATCTTCTTCTCCACTTTCCTTCTCTTCTCTTTCTCTTCTCCTTCTCTTCTCTTTCTCTCAATCCAATTAGGGTTCTAAAAGGAGTGAAAGAGGCTTAGGGATGTCCTATTTATAGAGTAGAAACTCTCAAAATAAGTCCCATTGAGATTAGGAAGGAATCCCACTGAAATTTGGAAAGTTCTTAATTCACGGTTTCTATCGAAAGACTGGGGGTCGATGAGGGGGTCGGAGATCCCGTCGACTCCTGGTTCCAAAATGTCTGACCCCCGGTTAAAAACTCAGGGTCTGACTTTTATATTGGGGGGGTCCAACCCTGCCTTGCTAGGTATGCGACCCTACCCCTTATTTTAGTGTTTTTGGGTCAGTTTCGTACCTGGGATCGCGATCTCCCTCACGTACTTGATCCATTTGGCTCGACCATGATGGGTAGACCTGGTTCAAGGTGGTAAGAAGGGGTTAGTTTGATATGGGTCTTACACAACAGGTGGTGAGGTGGTAGGGATAATGGACAATAGGTTCGTTGTGGTAGGGATAATGGACAACAGGTTCGGTTTAGGAGAGGGAGTCAATTATGAGGTAGGTTGAAGGTGAGGGGTGCAGGTAATGAGGTATTGCAGAGTGCAGGGGTTGAAGATAAGGAATCTTACCTTTTTCCTCCTTCTTGATCTTATTTTTCTTCTCTCCTTCTTTGCTTCTACCATCTGTTCTGCTTCGTTTTGCTCTCGGCCTCCCTTTTCTCTTCTTATTCTTTTGGTTTTAGTCCCTCTCCCTCTTCTTACCTATTTTTTCTCTCTCTTCTTACTCCCTTTAAAACTATCCCATGTCTCTCTCTCCCTCTCACTCTCTCGGTCCCAATTCTCTATCAAACTCTCTCCCTTGTCTTGATCTCCCACTCTCCTATTCTCTCTTGGGTTTCTTTCTTTCTCTCAGACTCCAACTCTCTTTCAATCTCTCTCGGGTTTCTCTCTTTCTCTCAACCTCTCTATCTTTTAGGCCCCGTTTGATAACACTCCAGCTCCCATGGAGCTACTTCTGGTCCGGAGTCATTTTCTACTTCTTCTCCAGAGTCAGGATTTTTGGAGTAGAATCGTTGTTTGAATAACGCCCCCCCCATGCAAATCAAAAGACTATGCTTCCAAAATATTGTTTGGTGGTGGTGGTGTTGGTGGGTGGTGGTGGTTGCAGTGGTGGTGGGTGGTGGCAGTAGCGGCAGTGGTGGTAGGTGGTAGGTGGTGGGTGGGTGGGTGGGGGGTGGTGGTGGCGGTGGTGGCAGCGATGGTGGAAGGTGGTGGGTGGTGGTGGCGACATCGATGGTAAGTGGTGGGGGTGGTGTTGGTGGTGATGGCGGCAATGGTGGAAGGTGGTGGGTGGTGGTGGCGGCGATGGTGGAAGGTGGTGGGTGGTGGTGGCGGCGATCGGTGGAAGGTGGTGGGTGGTGGTGGTGGCGGCAGCGGCGGCGGTGGTGGTGGTGGTGGTGGCGGCTGTGGGTGGTGGGTGGTGGGTGGTGGGTGGTAGGTGGTGGGTGGTGGTGGGGATGGTGGCGGTGGAGGGGTGGTGGTGATGATGGCAATGCTAGTGGTGGTGGTGATGGCAGTCAGTAGTGGTAATAGCTCCGGAGCAAGGGAAGTAAGTTTTTTTAGCTCCCAGAGAAATTTTTGGAGCGGTTCACTCCATGGGAGTTAAAACTTGAACTGTGTTTATCAATCGTCATTCTATTCAGAATTATCTCCAGAGCTAAGAAGTAAGGAGTTGGAGTGTTATCAAACGGGGCCTTAGACTCCCACTCTCTCCCTCAATCTCTCTTGGGTTTCTCTCTTTCTCTCAATTCTCTCCTTTGATCTCGCCGAATACTCAGCCGCCCCTCCTTTTAGATTAGATTCTTTTAAACTGATCACCGACCCAATACCTTATTGGGTTTTGGTGGCACCTCACCCTCCATTAGTTTCCCTTTTAATTCCTCTCTCTTTCTATCTACACTCATACGGCTACCTCAAATGCTCTCATTTTTCTTTTTCTTTTTCTTCTAAAATTGACATATAATATATGTAATGTAGTATATAATATATATAATCATAGAATATATATGAGATAATATATAATATGTATAACATGTAATATAATATGCATGCATGCACATATAATATAATATATATAACATGTTTTATATATATATATAAAATAATATGCATGTGCATATACGCTCGGGCTGAACTGACTTGGTCCTGTTGGTTTGAGCTGGGCCAGGCTGGACTGGTTGGGTTAATTGGTTTGGTTCAGTGTGGGTTGAGCTGGGTTGGGCTGAACTGACTTCTTCTTCTTCTTTTATCATTTTATGTGACATTTCGGCTTTCTTTTGCAACATGGAATTTTTTGGCGGGCTTTGTCCTAGATTTTTCATTCTCACATTGAAGGGGATTGAAAGTGGAGAATATTAACATTTGAATCGCTTGATTTGGACGTCGGATGATTAAGATATGATGAATGAAGTTCAATCAATCTAATTTATGATAATTCTCTCAATATATCCTCAATTTGAGATAATTTACAAAAAGCCCCAGGAATATTTATGTCAATTTCAGAAACACCCTTTGTACTTATTACCAGTTAGAATCACGATATCTTCTTCGTTTGTCATCGAAATTGAGCGATTTTATCATCATTTCGAAGATAATTCCATAACCTACGCATCCATGTAGGTTACAACTCATGACCTTGCTGCGAGACCCATTGAAAAAAGCCTCGAAGTCGCAAACAAAAATCTAAACTTGGAGTTGGGACTGCAAACTCACCATATGTATTTACCTAGACTCTTGCATACTAGAGATCACTTTGGATAGGCTCAGAATACTATAGGGAGCACACAAGGATAGATCGAATGATGGATTTAGGAGAATTTCACTCACCTCCCCTCCTTTTTTGTTTACACATCAAGTAAACCCTATTCGGCTAGGTATGGAAAAAATGGAGTGTTTACAGATTCCTATTCACACTGTGGTAGTAGAGATCCTGAAGCATTACGGGGTGGCCCCGGTTCAGGTTGCTCCTAATGGGTGCAACAACATTTTAGGCTTCATAGCCTTCTTTTTTAACCTCGGCATTTGGCCAACTGTCAATCTCTTCTTGTCGATATTTCTAATAAATGCAAAGAAGCATAAGAGAGATGGCTCTTCTCCCCGAGTTGACTGCAGTTATTATTACTTTAATAGTCTTCCCTAAAATACTATTTCTGTTGTTTCTAGGAAACTTTCTGTTCATGAATGGAAGGACAATTTATTTTTTGTTTCTTCTTGCCCAGGGTGTGAACCCTTGCCCCTATATAACCTCTGTGGTGGGGTTTCGACCACCATCGCCAACCAAAAGCTTGTGCTGATGACATCAGGAAAAATGACTTTAGCTCAAGCTAGGTAGGGGGGATGAGGAATCGGCTCGTCTCAAGTTCAGAATGAACTTGAGACTTGCCAGTGTCGGCTGGATGGCCGACACCTGGCACTCCAGCCGATCCAACGGTTCGAGAGTTATTGTAAAGAAAAATAAAAAAATAAACTCATTAACTCTCGAACCATTGGATCGGCTGGAGTAGCAAGTGTCGGCCATCCAGCCGACACTGGCAAGTTTCAAGTTCATTATGAACTTGAGACGAGCCAAATCTGGGGGGATGATCAAATTTGGGGACTTGAATAGTAATGATCACCTCTTGAAGTTCATGATTGGTAAGTCATGTTTGGTCGCTACACTGTGCTCTTTTTTTATTTTTTATTTTTTTTATACTGATGCTACTTGGTTTGCTGTGGCAGGGAATTTCAGCCAGTCTGACTTCCAAAGGCTCTTCCTCAGGGATTGAAATCGTCTCCTGCGAGGCTTTTCACAGGAGATGTGGCTGCGTTGGATCGATGCATGCCACGTGGAACACCTCCTATCCGACGTCTCAAGATGTTATGCCGTAGGACATGGAAAACTTCACCGCCATACACCCAACCAAATAACGAAGGGAAGGTTTTGGGGGAAAACACAAGTGAGTGAGCGGAGCGGCGGAGATCGGGAGAGAAAGGGAGAAAGCTGAAGGAAGGAGCTCGAATGGGGTAAGGGATTATCGGGGTTTTCTTTAGGGTTTCTCGGATGGGTCTTTTTGGATTTCGGTTGAGTTAGAGAGAGGGGAAGCTAAGGAGGGCCGGCGGGTTGTGAGGGTTGAGATCCAGCTGATTTAGCTCCCATATCCGACATCATCTTCCGCAGTTCCGCTTCAATTTGTCTTTGTTTTGAAGTCACGAAACGCTTCATCGGAATCGCCGTCGAGTTGTTGGGCCGATCTCCGATTCCTTCCGTTTGACTCTTCGAGTCTTCGATCGAAACAAAGGCTAACCAAGCCTATAAAATTTTTTATTTTACATGATTTTGTAAAAGGAGCATCCATGGAGAAAAGCATAACAGTAAGTTTTCTTCCTCTGTTTTGATTTGATTATCTGTGTTTTTGATCGGAAGATTAGGATCAGAATATCTGGTTTTTTTTTATATCCGTTTTGCGGTTTTTGTTAATTTTGAAGTGTATCCCAAGGTGAAAGTGAGGGTGGAGAAAAAAGAAGATGACGAGTTCCTTGTAGAAGAGGATGGATATTTTGTACAAAAGGAGACATGTTTCTTGTCTTTATTTAGGATTTTAGACTCGTTTTCGTACAAAAGCGTTTTTTGTCCGGAATTTCTTCGATGAGCGATTCAGGTGTGCTGTTTACTTTGGTCATTTTTGGATTTTTTGCTCTCTTAATTAGTTTAATCCTTTTGAGCATAGCTTCAAATATTTTTCTTCTTGCTGGAATGTTCAAACTGAATTTGAAATTTGAGTACTTGGGTATCGGTTTCATTATCTATCATTCACTTGGAAAGCAAGATAATTCCTTGTTCTTGCGCATTCCAACTCCCTCTCTTTTTCTCTTTTTGTGGCTTAGCTTATGGTTTGGGATAGGTTAATCAATTTTTTGGGAAGAATATCTCAACTTTCCATTGTCTGTAGTTAATCAAAAGAAAAAAAATATTGCGTGTTTGTATTATCATCGCGTGAACATGCCCGAAAGTGTGCATCCACACTCCTTTTGTCCAATCTAGTGAAACCCGAAAATAGTTAGGCTAATATTAATGGTCATTCTATTAGGTTTCTATATACTAATATTAAACCAAATATGATATAATTTTATTTTCAGATACGCATTTGAATCCTCGGTAGGATAAGACTCCTTCAACTATTCTAGTGGTGCAGTTTCACGCTTTTTGAAACGTGTCCGAGATATTATTTATAGTTTATCTATAATATTGTTTGAAACATTAAAAATGGGAAAACGTAAGAATGCCCAGAGAATCTTTTCCTACCAGTTGAAGGAGGAATTGAATTAGAGATATGGACTCCTAGAAGCCAAACCGTTGGGTTTCCAATAGAAGTATAGACCTATATTACAACTATTGGGTCGTGAATAAGGTTTTCAGTATACTTGATTTATTGATCTCATTCATTTCTCAATGGATTCATTTTGGTTACTTACCAATAATTTAAAATGTTTAGACTGCAAAATTCAAAATAAGTTTCACCAAACCGATAATTGTCGAACCAGAATATGCTGATGATATATGAATGTATTTGGTCATTATAGGGAGAGTATGAATGTGATTGATAACTTTATCTTGTAAAACAGTTATCCCTATACAATTCATCTTTTCTAGTTTAAACAGAGAAGTGAGACAAAGAGATGATATAACTTTTACTCATCAGATACTAATGACTAAATCACTTGTCCTTGAACTCAAGGAATATGGGCCAATTAAATTAGTTACAGGTTTTACAGACAACCAACAGATCTAGCTGGTAGCTTTGAAAATGCTTGAATGGGCATGTCAATACCTTCTTTTTTATGTTGCTGTGAGGAAAACAATCTCAATTGATGGGCAGTTCCGCCTTCTAGGGATTTTCAAAATAATATGCGCAGAAAGAGAAAGTCCTAATGACTCATGATTTTCTTGAAGAAAAAGAAAATTAAGTTTGATAGTAGTGTAAGTCAATCTTAAGTTGACGTTTAATGCAAGAAACTGATTTTGATATCTGATGAAAGATATGCAGGAATGACATGCAAGGATGGCGAGTTTGGGGTTTTCAGGTTGCAACTTGGGCTAGACCTACCCCAAGGGGATAGCTCAGTTGGCAAAAGACCAACACCTCAAAATGAAGAGGGCATGAGTTCAATTCTCCTTGGGGCTCTACCTACCCAAAAAAAACACCTTAATGATGTAATAAGAAATTAATGGGTTTTCAAAGAAAATGGTTAAATAAAAAACAAATGGTACTACTTACCCAAAAATTATTTTTAAATTACCCCCCCAACCAAAAAAAAAAAAAAAAAAAAAGAAAAAAAAGCATAGGGTATTGGTTTAATTTAGGGCCTTGAAGTAATAGAGATAGATTGTGGTTCATGAATGGTGTACTTAGCTGTATGTTGTACCTTGAGGTTGGTGCATCTTGTTCTCAAGGTCAGATCTTCACCCTCAAGAATAAAATCTCAATTCTGAATATTAGTTTGAAGCATTTATTGAACTTTTTACTTCTCACTACAACCCCGTACTAATATCTGATTATAATATGACCACCACGAGATTAATGTAGTGATTTCTTGTTTCCCAATAGGTGATAAAGCTTGTTATATTCTACTTTAATTTTTTTTTTTAATGTTGATGATAACAAGCAAGTCTATACTACTTTTTATGCCTGCCATACAGGAAATGGGTCTCAAAACGATTCCTCCCCATCAGTTGCAATAGTCCTAGCTGACACAACAACATCATTTGCTACATCCAACGTAATAAATATGGCAACCGAGGAGATAATCAATCCTCATCCCATCCAATGTCTAATATGGCTATTGCTCCACCTCCTTCATCAGAATATTTAAAAGAATATTTGAGAGGTGTAATTAGAGGTTGTGGACATCGTCTTGGGATGTTAGAAGAAACTTCTTGATGCTGTTGACAAAACGAGTTGAAGAAACCTTAAAAGAGAGTTGTGTCCTTCATCAAATTCTCTTTTATTTAGCATTGGTTGTACATTTGGTTGTATTTTTGTATGATTAAATCATGGATGTGATATTTAATATAATCTGATTTCCATTAATTTTCAAGAGGTTGCTTGTTTAGTTACAGGAAAATCTAAATGTCATGAGAATTTCTGTTCTTCCTTTTTATTTTTTTCTAAGCTTACAAGTTACCATATGGTAAGCAATGGGTAGAGGTGGGTGGGCATATGTTATGAGGATCTCTCACGATCAAACATTGTTATGGGTCAAAAGATGATCTTTATGTTATGTACATTGATAGTCTATACTATACAATTTCTGGAATAAATGAACTGGCAATTGAGAAACTGAAATTTTTATTAGACTCTGATGAATGTTCTATGGTTGGTTTAAGTTATTATTTGCAGGTTGGTTTGGGATTCATGAGAATTCCTAGTGAAAGTTTCATGTGGTTGGTCTGGATCAAAACTGTAGAGAAATGTTTTCCTTTCAATGTTGAAGGTAAGGATTTATAATAATCTCTATGAACTGATTATGAGCATAGCGGTTCTCATAATCTAAACAATTCCAATAACTGATGTGATTAACTTCATCCAACCATATCAAACATGGCAATTCTATAAGTTGGCAAACAGTTTTATCTTCTCTTCTCAACAGCTTTAACTTCTCTTCTCTTCCCAACAGCTTTATCTTCTCTTCTCTTCTCTTCCCTCCTCTCTTTTACAAAAAATTTACATGATTACATTATTTACAACACCTGTAACAATGCAATGGTGGAAATTATAGAAATCTCAGTCACTTCAAAAATTGAAGAATCAAAGTTCCGAAAACTGTGTAGGAACCGGAGAAGGATTTTGTGACATTACACTATAGAATGTGTTTTGGGTTGGTTAATCAGTCTTCCTTCAAGGGATAGAAGCAAATACGTGAGCTCAATCTGTCCTATGATGAAACATAGTGAACCATTTTGGGACGGTGCTGCTGCATGTCGTCTATAACCGTATGAGATCATAAAGTCTCTGTTGGCTTTCTTTGAGAAAGCCAACATTGTTCTTGTGCTTCTTTCTGTAAGGATGTAAGCTGAATTTGGAGCAAATGCAAACTCTGAAGACCACTCCTTGTTTCTTCCTCAAAAACCCACCGAAATTCTACAAGCTTGATAGCTCCAATTGTGTGCTTGGCCTCTCATTAGTCAGGAGACTCATGAGTCATGACGCCTCTGCAGTAAGCTGGTCGTTCCCTAGTAGCTTCATCTTATAAAAAGAAAGGCCCTAGCTAATTGGGAATGAATCCTAGTACATTGATCATTTGCAGACCTGAAACTAAAGCTTTCGGCAATTGAAAAATAAAATCATATAGACAACAAAGCCATATAGGTTCTAAAAAACGAAGACATCCACTGTACCATTCAATGTCCATGTACCATTCAATGTCCATTTAGGGGTGGGGGTTCACACCATCCATTCTTGGATCCAATATATGCTTTTAACATTCAATAAACTGACTTGCTGAATCAAGATCTTCTTTTCCTCCTAAATCCACTACAGAGGTCTTTCATGACTAATGAATTCATCCATGGATGACACCTTCCAAGAGAAATTCAGCCTAGAGAGAGTAAGCGAAGACGGATGAAAACGGAAAGAGTGAGATTAGACTCTTAGGGAGGAAAATCAGTCTTCCTTCATCAAGATATCCTAACACTTGATGAACATTATAAAAAAGCTTCCAAACAAGAATACAACTGATGAGAACACATAAAAATCAAGATCAAGATAATAAAAATATTTAAACATACATAATACAATCAGTTCTATAATCCAATCAAAACCACCTAAAGACTGTTCAAAAAAACACAAACTTTCATTTGCAGTTCAACTCAGTCTCTAAACACAAACCAAGGACATGCAAAGGTCTAGTTTACAATATTACAATAATCAAGAACATAATTTGGAGGTACAGCTAAAATCCTATCATTTATAGATGATGATTTCCTTTGTTCTTCACTCTCTGCAGTTTCTACGTATCAAACTCTGGCACTGCACCAAAAAAAAAAAAATTAGAAGAGAACTCCAAGCAGACAAATTTCTTTTGTCTGGACTAACAACACATAAACTTCTTTCTTGCAAGTTCTAGTGTAGCCTACCTCAATAATAGTTTTAATTTTAGGTCTGTCATTTCTCACCTCCTCCATAATCTTTCTGCTTCATACCCATCAATCTAGTCCCTGCTGTAAATGAAATAGTTCTGTGATCTCTTAATGCAACCAAATAAAACAGAACAAGAGGCAGTCACCTTCATGAAATTTAGAACATAAAAATTTGAGTAATTACAAGTATAGGACTATAAAAAAATGATGATAATTATTCTTAAAAAGAATGATGAAAATTTGAGTAATTACTAAGTTTGGAGCAGAGAGATGTCAAATGAAACCAAGAGTTCAATGGTTTTAAGCGTCGGCCACAACTTCGTATAAGCACAAATGGTAGCTCCGACTATTTCTGTTAACTTGCAATGTAGAGAGATCGAAACACTTTCTTCTTTCCCTTCACACACATGGTAGTTCCAGACTATTTTTTTTTCTTTTGATTAACGACGGACAATGGAAAGTTGAGATATTCTTCCCAAAAAATTGATTAACCTATCCCAAACCATAAGCTAAGCCACAAAAAGAAAAAGAGAGGAGCTGGAATGCGCAAGAACAAGGAATTATCTTGCTCTCCAGTGAATGATAGATAATGAAACTCGATACCCAAGTACTCAAATTTCAAATTCAGTTTGAACATTCCAGCATAGAAGAAAAATTTTGAAGCTATGCTCAAAAGGATTAAACTAATTAAGAGAGCAAAAAATCCAAAAATGACCAAAGTAAACAGCACACCTGAATCGCTCCTTTGAAGAAATTTCGGACAAAGAACGCTTTTGTACGTAAACAGAGTCTAAAATCCTAAATAAAGACAAAAAACATGTCTCCTTTTTGTACAAAATATTCATCCTCTTCTACAAGGAACTCGTCATCTTCTTTTTCCCCACCCTCACTTTCACCCTCGGGATACCTTCAAAATTAACAAAAACCGCAAAACGGATATAAAAAAAACCCGAGATATTCTGATCCTAATCTTCCGATCAAAAAACACAGATTATCAAATCAAAACAGAGGAAGAAAACTTACTGTATGCTTTTCTCCATGGATGCTCCTTTTACAAAATCATGTAAAATAAAAAATTTTATAGGCTTGGTTAGCCTTTGCTCCGATCGAAGACTCGAAGAGTCAAACGGAAGGAATCGAGAGATCGGCCTCAACAACTCGACGGGCGACCCGATGGAAGCGTTTGCGACTTCAAAACAAAGACGAATTGAAGCGGAACTGCGAAGATGATGTCGATATGGGAGCTAAATCAGCTGGATCTCAACCCTCACAACCCGCCGGCCTCTCCTTAGCTTCCCCTCTCTTAACTCCAACCGAAATCCGAAGACCCATCCGAGAAACCCTAAAAGAAAACCCCGATAATCCCTTACCCCCATTCGAGCTCCTTCCTTCCGGCTTTCTCCCTTTCTCTCCCGATCTCCGCCTTTGCTAACTCACTTCCGTGATTTCCCCAAAACCTTCCCCTTCGGTTATTTCGGCTGGGTGTATGGCGGTGAAGTTTTCCATGTCCTACGGCATAACATCTTGAGACGTTGGATAGGAGGTGTTCCACGTGGCGTGCATCGACCCAACGCAGCTACCTCTCCTGCGGAAAGCCTCGCAGGAGACGATTTCAATCCCTTCCTCAGAGCGTGCAAAGCTACATCTCCTCTCATTTTTCCTCAGGGGCAACTCCTATTAAAAAGTCAGTGGACGATCACTCTAAGGGCAAGGACTCTGTTCGGCCCGGCGATAAGGTGACCCCCAAATCCTCTACCACTGTTCGATTAAGTTCAACACCATCTGGGGGTGGATCTCTGAAGGGCCCAGAAGTGGTTGGTGTAACTGGGGTGAAGAAGATCGGTGGGCTGAGTGCTCCTTCGAAAAGGAAGAGAACGAGGCTCGGGGATGCGGAAGAAGGTAGGATACCCATTGTTGTTATCTTTATTTTCTGTTACAAGGTATTTTATATGGACTTGTACCTTCGTCTTGTAGGTGATGGGACTACTAGGCTCTAAGAGATTCAGAAGGAGATGGTTGAGCCACCGAGTGCCACGGGAAGGTGTCTTCCGAGTCCATGGTAAGAAGATCAAATGTAAATACAATGGCTTCAAAGTCCAAGAAACTGAAAGGTGTTGTGGTGGAATAGGAAGAGGAGGTTGAGGAGGTGCCGAAGAGCATTTTTGTGCCAAAGTGGAACATTCGTGTCACCAACTTGGCTTTGAAGAGCACAAAGGTGGCTTCACAACTACTGGTGAGGTAGGTTACTCCCTTTAGATGGTGACCACATTGTGGGCATGTCCAAGGAGAAGTTTAAAACTACTACATGAGTCGGGCTATGATGAGTCATTACTGAAACTTTTTGAAAAATTGAGCTGTGTTGTTGCAACATGTTAACATCGTCTTTTCTTTTAAACAGGAAATGGAAACATCTTCATTTTATGGCTAAAGGTGGAGGACCTGTTGAACGAGAATGAGTTCCAAAAAGCTTAGAGGATAGCTGAAGACTGCCTTATGGAAAAGACTCAAGCGTGCATTGACATGTTGCAAATTTTTTACTGGCATAAGTTAGACTTGGAGATGGAGCAGACGAACCACAAAGAAACCGAACTTGAGCTGCAGAGGCTCAAGGACAAATTATCTGCCACAAAGAAGTTGGTGAATGCTGTAATTTACAAGCTAAAGAGGGACTTGGCGAGAGCCAATGTCTAGATTGCTAGTTTGACTGTGGAGGTGGAGGAGGCCAAGAATGTGACCAAAAAAGTGCAGACCGACCTATTCTACCAAGAGTCTTTTGCGAAGAAAAAGAAACAATAGGCAATGCACAAAGCCCTGGTCAATTTCAAGATCTTGGAGGAAGGCTAGCTGTTCATCCTCGATTTGGTGGAGAAGTTTAAACAGTCAGAGGTGGGAAACAGTTTGGATGGGACTGGTCTAAGGCAGTGATCCATGAAGTGCTGGGTGGACTTGCTCTTATGTTCTGGCCAAGATCCCTAATTTCGACTTCTTTTACTGTGATTTTATGGTGGATGCTTTTCCCGAGACAAAAATCCTCAAGGTGTGATTGCTTCAACCTTTAATCCCAAGCCAACTCCTTCGGTAGCAACATAAGAGCTTCTTCAGGTTCCCCATTGGCAATAAGGTCAACAACTCTGCCACCCTTAGGCACTAACGGAAAGAACTCTCCAACCTCTGCAGCAGCAACTTCTGCATCGTGCAAGCATAAGAATCACCCGACTCCATCAAAGCCTTAGGATCACTTGAATGGAACACCCAAGAAGAAATAGTGTTTTTTTTAGCAAACAAAAAGAATAAACTGGTTTGATGAGATGATATGCCGTATCAACATGTTTTTTGTTATCTATTTCTATTTCTATCTTTAATTTCCATTGAAATGCTTGGGTATAGTCTTTGATGACCAAAGAAAGGAACATAGACAGGCAATTAGACTAGGGTAATTGAGATGAAGTAAGAAGGATAAGAACAGATACACGTATAGGTTCTCATAAAAAGGAAATACGATTAGTGGTTTTTTAATATCCAAAAGAGGAGTTAGTGAATTCTGACTTACACAGCACATTGAAGTAAAGAAGAAAAATGCTGATTGCAATATAATTCAAGCAGAATAGATAGTCACCGATAATACCTTTGTAAATTATATGAATTCCATGTGTGTAGGATGGGAGTGCCATCCATGTTAGCTAAGTGATATGAGCCTAGCTGAGCTGTTGCAGCAACCTGGTAAGGGCTTTCCTAGTTAGGAGCAAACTTTTCTTGTTTAGAAGGGATAGAAGCCGATGCTTTCCTTAGAAAAAGTCATCGACTCGGAATAGACACTTTCATACTTTATAACTGTAAAAGTAGACAACCATTTGTTGATAGACTGTGACCCATTGGCTTGTCCTTTTTTGCACATCTTCCAGCATGTCAAGGCTGAGGTGCATGTTCTCTGAGTTCATTTCTTGAGAAGTTAACACATGATAAGTTGGCTTGACAACTTCCACAAGGAGCAATGCCTCTGCTCCTTAAGCCAGAATGAAGGGAGTTTCACCTAGGGTGTCCGACTTATAGTCCGGCAAGACCATAGTACGCTGGGTAACTAATTAACACATGAGCTTTCTTTGTCTTCTAAATGACAGGCTAACCCATGCAGAATAACACGATTGGCAACTTCCACTTGGCCATTGGCTTGTGGGTATGCCACAGAGAAGTCGTTCGATGTTCAAAACGAAAGTTCTGGCAAAACTCTTGGAAGAAGTCGACTGTGAATTATGTGCCATTGTCAGTTTTGAGTATACGTGGGATGCCATACCAATACACCATAGAGACTTTAAGGAATTCATTGACCCGAGCGGCTGTAATTTTTGGTACTACTTCAATTTCGATTCACTTGGTGAAGTAATCGATGGCTACAATGAGAAATTTCTTTTGCTGTCAGGCCCTTGGGAATGGTCCGATAATATCCATGCCCCAGACAGAAAAAGGGATTGGGAGGGGCATTGGCTGCAATGGTGCCACTAGTAGATGAGGAACGAGAGCATAAAATTGACATTTCTTGCATGCTTTCACATACTTTATACATTGATCCAGCATCTGGGGCCAATAATAACCTCTCCTTAAAACTTGGTGGCAAAGTACTCTAGCTTCTACATGACTACTACATATCCCTTCGTGTACCTCGGCAAATGCATACTTGGCTTTTGAGGAATGAAGGCAATGTAGATAGGGAAGTGTGAATGATTTTCAATAGAGTATACCTTCTCGAGCAATATACTGCAGTGATTTTGCCTGAATTTTTTGGGCCTCATACCGATTGGCTGGCAAATAGTTGTTATAAAGATAAGATAAGATCGGATCTATCTAACTTGGTTCTGGTTCAATAGGGGCAATTTCATGAATTTGGGTTACTGGCTAAGTGCACTACGTTGACGTAGATGGACTGTCGAGCTCGACTAGATTGGCCTCCGTCAATTTGGATAAAACATCGGCCTCTGAGTTGTCTTCTTGGGAGATGTGATGGATTTTTACTAGGTGGAATCGTGCGATTGCTCTTCGGGCTTTTGTAAGATAAGCTTGAAGATGTGGTCATTTGGTTTCATATTCACTAGTAATCTACCAAATGATGATTTGTGAGTAGCTATGCAATACTAACTGAGTTTCCATCAAACTTCTAGCAAGCTTGAGTCTGGCCAGTAGAGCTTCATACTTTGCAATGTTGTTGGTTGTGGAAAAGTTGAATTGCAATGCTGTCTACACTTTAAACTCTTCTGGACTGACTAGTATAAGTCTGGCTTTATCATGCTTTTTGTTGGAAGACCTGTCAACATAAAGAGTCCATAGGACGAAATCCCAGTGCATAAGCTGATGAGGATTGTACACTTGTATGGCCGAGTCGGGATAGTCAACTAGGATTTCTCTGACCCTTAACTCCTAAGTTATAGTAGGATTAACTGGTTCATCCTCATGATTTAATAAGGAAGTTGCCCAGAGCCTGTGTAAGACCTGCACTTCACTAACCCGATTTAACTGTGTCGTGCCAGGTCTTCCCATCATTTCTGGACCAAGTGGACCGAGCATGAGAAGATAGATCACAAACCAGGTATAAAAATCGACTCAACACCCAAAACTGTATGCATATGGTCGGATACCTGGATAGGTATGGTCAACCATATGGTAAGAATGGAGATCACAGATCCAGGACCCTACAGTCGATGATTCAGACCCTACGGTCAACGGGTTCTGCGACCGTAGCCATCGACCGTGAGACCCCAGATCAGACTCCGAGTTTTGGAAACTTTCCTAAACTATGGGATTTCTTTCCTAATTAAAAGAGAACTCTATATAGAGAGTTTTCCTCTATATAAAAGACATCCCTCAATCTTTTTCACTCTTTTAGAATATTAGTAAACCCTAGAGAAAGAGAAGGGAAGAGAAGGAATAGAAGGAGAAGAAGAAAAGGCTAAGGAGAGGATTTTGCTGAGAAGAGAATGGTTCTTTATCATAGGCAAAGGTATGATTCGAATATCTAGAGATGTAAACTCTAAGGAATAAGACTTCTAAGGAGGTTAGGAGATATCAACCGATTATGATCTATGTGATTCCTTGAGAAAATCCCAAGGATAACCATGAGGGATGAGTTTGATGATTAGGGTTCATAAGAAACTACTAATGATGGCCATAGGATGACCTTAGGATAAACCCAATTGAACAGTAGAGAAATTAACCCAGGAAGAACACGAATTGCATGTAGTCTGTGACCAAAAATCTCAAGGTCATAGCTATGGTCGACCATAGCATGACCAGCATGACCAGAGGATTGACCATAGGCATTCAAGAAGATTCACGAATCATATGGTCATAGCTACGGTCGCACCATATGCTACCATAGGGTATCGATCGTAGGTAGTAAGGTCGACATAGTATGAGACCATAGGACCAATCATGTCACACCCCAATTCTGCACTATTCGGAATGGTGTGATGAACGGCTAGCAAACCAACGGTTCAACCAAGATCTCGAGTAGGCTATACCCGTGTTATCTAAACTCCCATACATCCATAATCATAATCAGAGTAAATACACAATAGCGGAAGTCTTATAATAAAATGAACTGAGAATCTACTATGATATTAACATTTAAATAGTAAATTATTCTGTAGCAACTGAGACATAAATAAATATAAAATACATGTCTTTATTAAATCCAAATAAAAAAAAATTAAGAAAATATCTAATCAAATACACATGAGTTGCACTCGCAAGAGGAGTCATGTGTATCTACTTCAGCTTCAGCTTCCATCGCCGCTACGTTCCCGTATGCTGGAGCATTCATATAGTCTTCAACGGTATAACCTGCATCATCAACTAAAATATTCGACGTCGAGGGGGTGAGCACACATCATGGCTCAGTGAGTAGACAAAACAATGCAACATTACATATGCATGAAATCAATTCATATCTTTGGTCTGGTTTAAAGTTTGCAATATGCAATAGAAAGGTTTAGGTAGTCAAAGGTCGCGTTTATTGACCCCGCCTCTATACACAAGTGTGTGACGCTGCCCGAAGGTAACGTTTATCGTTGACTCACAAGCACCCAATCATGAACATTATATAACAAATGTTAACGTTTATTGCTATATAGTGCCATACCAAAAACGTAAGCCCCTGTTGGCGAGGGCTGCAAACTGGGCTCGCAACTAACCAATCCTAATGCCAAAAGTGTATCCAAGGCCTCACCCCAGCATCCCTCAGAATGCCCATAGAGATAGAGCTAAGGCCCCCCGGTAGAGTCAGAGACTACAAGGACCGAGACCACCTCCCCTGATACTCTACGACATAATAGTTCTGCTAAAGTAATGGCGATACGACGATGCCAATGCACAAGACTTGAGTTAGAGATAGAGCTAAAGTGCTGAGACCCGCCAAAGGTTAACGTTTATTGACGTTCTCATCACACCTCCCCTGATACTCGCTCGCATTAAGTACACCAACCACACATACAATCACATGCCTATTCCTATCATCATCATCATCATCATGTTATAAACAATAAAGTAAATATGCATGAACAAATAATAGAAATATTGGATGACATGTTGTGTGCACATTACAAACATATTCGCATAGAATCAAGCATGGCATTGGACTCAAGAAAATGAAAAAAAATTTGTTATTAACCAATTAGTTTAGAGTTCTGTTTCCTCACCTTAGCTTGCTAATAGATACTTTTCCAAGCTTTATAATCACCTTTATATTGTTATTGTATTGCTAGAAGACCTAACAAAGTCGATAAAATTTAATTATAATTAATTTTGAATTTAAAACCCATGCTGTTAACTGAGGGTCGGAGGTACGGTCGGAGTCAGGATCGACCCTTGGTGCGACCCTCCTCAAACTCTGAACTTCCCGAACACTGAGGGTCGATAGTTAGGATCACCTAGGGTCGGATGGTCATCGACCCTCAGTGCAACCCTCGGTGTACTTTAGTCAATTTCCCTCTTTTAGTCCATTCTTCGTGCTTGGGATCCTATGGCTTGCTCCTACATTCCATTCTACATTCATTCCATGGTCTGAAACCATGAATCATCCACCTAAATAGCTTTCATGCATTCTCCTATGGTTTTCCATGAAAACCTAACCATGGGCTGATGGTTTGGGTTTCTCCGAGATCACACTCTCATTAATATCTATCCTAAGGTCTATAGAAACTCATGGAATTAGTATCCATACCTGAGAAGAATACTCCTTCTCTGCAACTCTTCTCTTCCTTGCTTCTCTTCTTCTCCTTTTTCCTTCTCTTCTCTTTCTCTCAATTCAATTAGGGTTGTGAAAGGAGTGAAAGAGGCTTAGGGATGTCCTTTAAATAGAGTAGGAACATCCTAAAATAAGTTCCTTTGAGATTAGGAAAGAATCTAAATCGAAAATTAAGAAATTTCCTAATTTCAGTTTCAGAGGCAACTGAGGGTCGATGGGAGGGTCGATGATCCCGTCGACCCTAGGTTTCTAATGAGTCCGACCCTCCCTTCAAACTGAGGGTCTGACTTTCTGTTTTGGGAGGTCCGACCCTCCTTGGCTGGGTATGCGATCCTCCCCTTAAATTAAGTGTTTTTGGGTCGATTTGATACCTAGGATCTCGATCTCCTTCATGCCCTTGGTCCATTTGACTCGACCATGATAGGTAAACCTGGTTCAAGGTGGTAAGACCGGGTTAGATTAACATGGGTCTTACAACTCCCCCTACTTATAAAAATTTCATCATCGAAATTGTACGTACCTTATGAATCAAATAAGTGAGGGTATTGCTTTCGCATAGTATTTTCTTCTTCCCATGTAATTTCTTCCATGTCTCTACTTTTCCATGTGACCTTAACATAATAGATATCTCGGTTGCGTAGATGTTGAACCTTTCGGCTGGTGATTTCTGTTGGTATTACTTCGAATGTCAAATCATCAGTCAAATCTGGTAAATCTACTGTCAACACGTGCGTTGGATCCTTGACATACTTCTTCAATAGAGAAATGTGAAATACGTCATGTACATTCGACATAGATGGTGGTAGTGCTAACTGATAAGCCACTTTACCATGCTTAGCTAGAATTTCATACGGCCCGACATATCTTGGACTTAGTTTCCCTTTTTGTCCGAACCTTTTCAATCCTCGTCTAGGCGATACCTTCAAAAATACTTTATCACCTACAACGAACTCTAGATCCATGCGTCGAGTATCTGCATATTGCTTCTGACGGTTCTGAGCCGTTCTCACTCTTTCCTTGATAATGTCGACCACTCGGCAAGTCTATTCAACGAACTCCGGTCCAACAATACTACGTTCTCCAACTTCATTCCAAAACAAAGGAGTTCGACACTTTCTGCCATACAGTGCTTCATAAGGTGCCATCTGTATAGTAGCCTGATAGCTATTGTTATACGCGAACTCGAGCAATGGTAACTTTTCATCCCATGATCCTTTGAAATCCATTACACATGCTCGTAGCATATCTTTTAGAATCTGAATTGTATGCTCTGACAGTCCGTCTGTCTGTGGGTGGAATGCAGTACTGAACTTCAACGTTGTACTCATAGCCTTTTGCAATCCTTCCCAAAACTTGGAAGTAAATCGTGGATCTCTATCGGATACACTGCTCTCTGGTACACTGTGTAATCGGATAATATTATCCACATACAGCTTTGCTAACCTTTCTAGAGTATACTGAGGTCGTATAGGTATGAAGCGAGCTGTTTTCGTCAGACGGTCCACAATCACCCAAACTGCGTCAACTATTCGAGGAGTCAGTGGTAATCCCGTCATGAAGTCCATAGTGATGCAGTTCCATTTCCATGCTGGTTTCGATAACGCTTGTAATAGTCCTGCGGGTCTTTGTCGTTCAGCCTTTTCGTGCTCTATGACGCAAAACTTGGATTTGTGAAGCGCGACCCCCGGGCGCCGTGGCCCGAGGGCTCAACGCGGATAGGCCGCCGCCCCCGCCCCCGCTCTTCCGTACCTGGAGGACGAGGTCATCGTCTAAACCTACAGAATCACCCTTCGAGAGTCATCACCAAGAACCCAACCTTCGCTCCTGAGCCTTTCTAACAATTTAGGCATTGAGACACGAACTTGGCTACATCTGCTTTCATTCCCCTCCACCAATATAGTTTCTTTAGATCATGATACATTTTTGTACTTCTGGGATGTATCGAATAGATGGTGGTATGGGCTTTTTTCATAAGTCGGTGTCTAATGTCCATACTTTCTGTTTCAGGTACACATATTCTTCTTTTATATTTCAGTACTTTCTCTTCGTCCAAGGTGAACTCAGGGTTAGTCCTACCTTTCTAGATATCTTCTTGTACTCTTCTCAGATAAGGATCTGATTTGATAGCTGTCTTCACTTCATCCATTATATCCGGTATAATCTTCAAAGCGGCGAACATATTTGAAAACCGATGAATAAACCCTTGGTTGGCTGATCCATCCGTTGTGTCTATCACATACTGCTCGTTGCCGTGATTGAATACCATTCCGGTAGTACACATTGCTGCAGTTGTGCTAATCTCTCCTTGCGATTTTATCATTGCTTTTCTGCTTAACGCATCCGCTACTACATTCGCTTTTCCCGGATGATAGTGGATATCACAATCATAGTCTTTCAATAGTTCTAGCCATCTTCTTTGTCTCATATTCAACTCCTTTTGGTTAAATAAATAAGTAAGACTTTTATGGTCCGACTTAATCTGAAATTTCTCTCCGTATAGGTAATGTCTCCATATCTTGATAACATGTACTACTGCCTTTAACTCCAAATCATGGGTGGGGTAGTTTTTCTCATGTATCTTCAACTGTCTCGAGGCATAAGCAATTACTTGCTCTCCTTGCATAAGCACACATCCTAGTCCCAGTCTTGACGCATCAGTGTATAAAGTAAATGTCTGTCTTGGAACGGGAATAGTCAAAATCGGAGCGGATATCAATCTGGTCTTCAACGTTTGGAAACTCTTCTCACATTTATTTGTCCACATGAACTTTTCACCTTTCTTAGTCAAACTTATGAGAGGTACCGTAATTCGGGAATAGTCTTCTACGAATCTCCAATAATAACCAGCTAGACCCAGAAAACTTTTAATTTCTGAAACGCTCTTTGGTGCTTTCCACTTTACAATAGCCTCGATCTTGCTGGGGTCCACTTTGATTCCTTCAGCGGATACTACATGGCCTAAGAAGGCGACTTCACTTAGCCAAAACTCACACTTTGAAAATTTGGCATATAGCTTCTCTTTCCTTAAACGCTGTAGGGCGGCGTTTAGGTTCTTGATATGAGTTTCTTCATCCTTGGAGTATACCAATATATCATCAATAAATACTATAACCGACGTATCCAACATATCATGGAAGACCCGGTTCATAAGCTCCATAAAAGTTGCTGGTGCGTTTGTTAATCCAAAAGACATGACCAAGAACTCATAGTGTCCACATTTGGTCCTGAAAGATGTCTTCGGAATATCACCCTCTTTAATCTTCAACTGATGATAGCCTGATCGAAGATCGATCTTAGAAAATACCTTTGCTCCTTGCAACTGATCGAACAAGTCATCGATCCGAGGTAGTGGATATCGATTCTTGATTGTCAGTTTATTTAACTCCCGATAGTCGATGCATAATCGAACGCTACCGTCCTTCTTCTTCACGAATAACACCGGAGCTCCCCATGGTGATATACTGGGTCGAATATAACCCTTGTCCAGCAGTTCCTGTAGTTGCACTTTCAGTTCCTTCAGTTCCGTAGGAGCCATTCTATAAGGTGCTTTAGATACGGGTGTGGCTCCAGGTACAAGGTCTATCACAAACTCTGTGGCTCGGTCGGGTGGTAATCTTAGTAGTTCCTCCGGAAACATGTCGGGATAGTTCCGCACGACTTCAATATCTTCCATTTGTGGTGCTTCCTTGGTTAGGTCGACCACGGACACTAGATACCCGACTGCCCCCTTCTTCAGGCACTTCTTAGCCTTTAGTGCTGAGAGTATGAGCTTGCGTCAACAGGGAAGTTTGGTTCCCAAAAAATTGAATTCTGCTCCTTCTTAGTCTTTAAATGTTAACTTCTTTTCGGCGCATAATAGGTTTGCAGAATGCCGAGCTAACCAGTCCATTCCCAAGATGACGTCAAAGTCTGCCATCTCAAGTTGTATCAAGGTTGCATCTAAGGTTTTCTCGCCAATGAAAACTGGACATGGTCCATAGCCTTTCTCTAATTCCACTTCTAACCCCATCGGTGACCGTACAAGTAATTTGTAGTCTAATGTTTTGATGGATAATTTTATTTTCTTTCCGAATGACACAGATATAAATGAATGAGTAGCTTTAAAATCAAAGAGTACTCTGGCGGGTACGCCATTTATAGGTACGATACCTATGATTTATTTTACTTAGTCTACATGCTCATACAATGTAATTACAACTAAAAAAAAAGTTTCAGTCATACCTGTGACCACATCGGGTGATGCGGCAGCATCCTCAGATGTAACAGCATATACCCATCCCTAATGGAACTGCTTCTTGGGCTTAGGGCACTCCCTTGCCATATGTCCCGGTTGGTTGCAGTTAAAACACTTTGGGCCTTCAAAATTTGGCTTTGGCTGATGCTGAGCTACTGGAGTAGTCCTGGGTGCAGCAGTAAAGCCCTGAGCATGAAGGGTTTAAATGTCTTGTTGTTCCCTCCGTTGTAAGAATTTCCAGCTGGCCTTTTGATACCCCGGTTATGTGTGAAATAACTCTCCTTCTGGCTCGATTCAATAACCCGAGCTATTTGGACAGCTTCATTATAAATCTTCTTTTCTAAGCCCAGTACATGTTCTCTAATGCTTCCCCTGAGTCCTGTGACAAACCTATGAGTTTTGGTGTCCTCTTCTTGCATACTAAGTGGTGCAAAGAAAAACAGCTCCTCATAACGCTGTTGATAGGCATCCACTGACATCTGTCCCTGATATAGACTCAGGAACTCTTTCTCCATAGAATCTTTGAAGCTTCGTGGAAAATATTTCTCAAAGAAAGCTTCTTTATAAACAGCTCAAGTCAGTTGGGTGTGCTTGGTCAATAAGTAAGCCCTGGCTGATTTTCACCAATGATGTGCATCACCCTTCAGCATGAAGGTGACGCATAATACTTTTTCTTCCTCTGTAATAGTCATCATGAGGAAATTTCTCTCCATCTCGTATATCCAGTGTGCTGGCCATAATGGATCAGACGGCTTGCCATTAAATTCCCTGGGCTTCATCTTCAAAAACCTCTCAACCAGTCGAGAGACTGATAATTAACCTAAGCTGCTTCCGGACCAGGTACTGGAATTTGTGCAGCAGGTTGTTGAGGTGTCTGAGGTGCTGGGTGGTTACCCACCGGTGCTGCACTGGCTTGTCCCGTCTGCATGGGGGTAGCATGAGCAGCCTGGAATATGATTCCCATTGCAACCTGCATCTGGGCCTGTGCGTGTTGCATCTGTTGCAGCTGCTGAGCTAGATTTATAACTACGGTTGCTAGTTCCGATGGTGGAGGTGGCAAATTTGTAGGATTTGCCTGATCTGGATTGCCTGGGACATGTACATTATCCTGGCTAGTTTCCTCCACAGGTGGTGGTGGTGGAACTGCATTTCGGCTCTGTCTGGTTACTCTTCTTCCAAACATATTTTCCTTCTGAGATGGGTGGTGCCTGAAAATCATCAAAATAAGTGAGAAAATCATTGATACTCCATGTAGGCACATTAACCGATGTAAACTTTCAAAATTCAATTCATTTTTTGAAAAAAATACTGTCTATTCTATGCAGGGTCGATGGTGAGGGTCGATGGTATGTCCGACCCTTAGTATCCGACCCTGGAAATAACCTGTTCTTCCCGAGAGCTGAGGGTCGATGGGTGTCCGACCCTCAGTTTTCTGTCAGATTCTCGAGAGCCGAGGGTCGATGGGAGGGTCGATCCAAGGGTCGATGGTTCTGGTCGAATTGTCCGACCCTCAGACCAAAAATCAGATTTTTAAGATCCGATTTTGGGTCATTTCTTATTATTTCCCTCCCGTTTCGACTCGTCTCTCCCCTCTGAGTTGCTGCAGTGCCACTCCGCTGTTTTTGGTCAGTTTGAGTCCGGGTTTCGACGTCCACGTCATCTATACAGGTATGTTCTCCCATTTTTACCTGTTTCTAGGTTTTCTTTTCTAGTTTTTTTCTCACTTAACTGGTATTCTTCAAATTAAATTTTTTCCAACCGTAAAAATTCAATTTTTATTGGGGCTTTTGTTATTGGTGTCTCAAGGAATGAAAGCCCTCAAAATTTTTTGAGTTTCATCGGTTGGTTATCGAGAAACTTGGATTTTTGCTCGTTTGCCCTAATTTGTCGAAATTTTTTTATTTCTTAAAATTTCTTCCAATTGGTCTTTGTTAGTTCCAATTTCCTACTGTGTGAGTGTCGTAGGCTATGTTGGAACCTACGTAAGTCCTCCTGCCCACGTGTATGGGTGAAAAGTGAGGCTTTTGGTCAATTTACGTCGTTAAAATGTTAAATTTTGGATTTTTTTATCCTATTAACTCCTTGTCCCCCTTTTTCTTTCTTATCTACAGGTACCATGGCTCGTACCAAGATACCCAGAGTTCGTGATCCGCTTCGCTTCTGCTCCAATGAAGCCGAGGCACAGTATGCCGACTATGCTCGTAAGAAGGTGGAGGGTGGTCGTATGGTGAACTTGGCTGAACTAGCCTTGTTCAACGTAGAGAGAGCATTTGGTGATATGGGGTGGCTCCCTATCATCACTTACGATGTGTGTACATGTCTGGATTTGGTGCGCCAGTTCTATTGTAATCTCCAGGTGGTGGGGAATTACAATGACGTTGAGCGGGGTTAAGAGTTGCGCATCACCAGCTATGTTAAAGGGGTGCAAATTTCATTTGACTATCGGCAACTGGCCGATCTGCTGGGCATTCCTTATGATGGCCCCATGGTGTACTGTGCGCCTGGAGAGCCCCAGTTTGTTTCCATGGAGATGAGGGCAGAGATTGATAATCAGCTGCTACGACCTGATCGCTGGCAGATGAGAGCCTGTTACTTGCGTCCAGCTCCACGGGTCTTCTGCAAGATTATCCAGCATAATCTGATTCCGCAGAGTGGGCACTATGAGAGGGTTTCTCACCTGACCCAGTTTCTGATATATAGTATCTGCACCAGACAGCCAGTCTGCCTTCTCTACATCATCATGCGGACCATGATTAGTGCTACTTTGTCCGGTCATAGGGGTAATCTACCCTATGGACGCATGATTACTGTTCTTCTGACCCGCCTGGGGGTTGACTTGGTGGATGAGAAGATTCAGGAGAAGACCTTCTCGTCGCCTCTAGATTGGGAGGCTATCTACAAGATGGGCATGCGGGATGCCCAAGTTAGTGACGAGGAGAGGAACGAGATGGTACGCCCTCACACTCGCGTTGAGATGGCTGACGCTGAGGCTGCTGCTGCCGCTGCTAGAGCTCATGTGGATCCTGTCGATGATGACGACCGTATGTATATAGATGTCGACAGCACCAACTAGATCGCCTATGAACAAAGTACGCCAAAGACATTTGAAACTCATTTCTGTGGCCGATTGATTCACAAAATGAACTCCTCTTTCAAGAGAGAAGGGCGACAATAAGACAAATTGAATCAAGAAATGAACTTTGCCAGGAGAAGGAGCAAGATAAGGATAAGGAGTGGGTACTTCTTCTGCGGCGGATCCTATACCTGAGACTGGTCCTTCTCATGCGGCTGGTCCTTTACGCCCACCTTCTGATATGATGGAGATGCTGCAGGAGATCAGGGAGGCTCAGCGCAGATCTGATCTGAGGATGGAGGGGTTGTCAGACGCTCAGCGTGTGAAAGTGGATGAGCTGCTAGCCGCCCAGCACATATCAGACACGCGGATGGGAGAGCTTATAGAGATTCAGCGTGCGACTGATAGGAGGGTAGCTAATCTTACGGCCAGTCTACAGACGACCCAGACTCAGATAGCCTGGTTGACTAGAGTCTATGCCGAGGACTACGACAGAGATCGTGAGGCACCACCTCCTCCGTCACCTCCAGCTTCATGATAGTATTTTCTTTCGTTGTACTACAGAGTAACTATTCGGGTTGTGGACTGTACTCTGCTTTAGTTATGTATGTACATTTTATTTCTCTCTCATTGTATACAAACTTGTTTCCTCTTTAATAGATGCATTATTCTCTTTTTAAATTTTGTCTCAATCACCACTGGTGCTTATAGTGTGTTAATATTACGGTTTTTACTTTATCCTATCTCAGTTCACAATTGTCTCGAATGTATGTTAGTTCGACGGACAAGGCCTGAGATGCTCTGATACCAAGTTGTCACACCCCAATTCCACACTATTCGGAATGGTGTGATGAACCGCTAGCAAACCAACGGTTCAACCAGGATCTCGAGTAGGCTATACCCGTGTTATCCAAACTCCCATACAACCATAATCATAATCAGAGTAAATACACAATAGTGGAAGTCTTATAATAAAATGAACTGAGAATTTACTGTGATATTAACATTTAAATAGTAAATTATTCTGTAGGAACTGAGACATAAATAAATATCAAATACATGTCTTTATTAAATCCAAATAAAGAAAAACTAAGAAAATATCTAATCAAATACACATGAGTTGCACTCGCAAGAGGAGTCATGTGTATCTACTTCAGCTTCAGCTTCCATCGCCGCTACGTTCCCTTATGCTGGAGCATTCATATAGTCTTCAACGGTATAACCTGCATCATCAACTAAAATATTCAACGTCGAGGGGGTGAGCACACATCACGGCTCAGTGAGTAGACAAAACAATGCAACATTACATATGCATGAAATCAATTCATATCTTTGGTCTGGTTTAAAGTTTGCAATATGCAATAGAAAGGTTTAGGTAGTCAAAGGTCACGTTTATTAACCCCGCCTCTATACACAAGTGTGTGACGCTGCCCGAAGGTAACGTTTATCGTCGACTCACAAGCACCCAATCATGAACATTATATAACAAAGGTTAACGTTTATTGCTATATAGTGCCATACCAATACGTAAGCCCCTTTTGGCGAGGGCTGCAAACTGGGCTCGCAACTAACCAATCCTAATGCCAAAAGTGTATCCAAGGTCTCACCCCAGCATCCCTCAGAATGCCCATAGAGATAGAGCTAAGGCCCCCCGATAGAGTCAGAGACTACAAGGACCGAAACCACCTCCCCTGATACTCTACGACATAATAGTTCTGCTAAAGTAATGGCGATACGACGATGCCAATGCACAAGACTTGAGTTAGAGATAGAGCTAAAGTGCTGAGACCCGCCAAAGGTTAATGTTTATTGATGTTCTCATCACACCTCCCCTGATACTCGTTCGCATCAAGTACACCAACCATACACATATAATCACATGCCTATTCCTATCATCATCATCATCATCATGTTATAAACAATAAAGTAAATATGCATGAACAAATAATAGAAATATTGGATGACATGTTGTATGCACATTACAAACATATTCGCATAGAATCAAGCATGGCATTGGACTCAAGAAAATGGAAAACAGTTTGTTATTAACCAATTAGTTTAGAGTTCTGTTTTCTCACCTTATCTTGCTAATAGATACTTTTCCAAGCTTTATAATCACCTTTATATTGTTATTGTATTGGTAGAAGACCTAACAAAGTCGATAGAATTTAATTAGAATTAATTCTGAATTTAAAAACCATGCTGTTAACTGAGGGTCGGAGGTAGGGTCGGAGTGAGGATCGACCCTGGGTGCGACCCTCCTCAAACTCTAAACTTCCCGAACACTGAGGGTCGATAGTTAGGATCACCTAGGGTCGGATGGTCATCGACCCTCCGTGCGACCCTCGGTGTACTTTAGTCAATTTCTCTCTTTTAGTCCATTCTTCATGCTTGGGATCCTATGGCTTGCTCCTACATTCCATTCTACATTCATTCCATGGTCTGAAACCATGAATCATCCACCTAAATAGCTTTCATGCATTCTCCTATGGTTTTCCATGAAAACTTAACCATGGGATGATGGTTTGGGTTTCTCCGAGATCACACTCTCATCAATATCTATCCTAAGGTCAGTAGAAACTAATGGAATTAGTATCCATACCTGAGAAGAATACTCCTTCTCTGCAACTCTTCTCTTTTGGCTAAATTCTCTTCTTGCTTCTTTTCTTCTCCTTTTTCCTTTTCTTTTCTTTCTCTCAATTCAATTAGGGTTGTGAAAGGAGTGAAAGAGGCTTAGGGACGTCCTTTAAATAGAGTAGGAACATCCTAAAATAAGTCCCTTTGAGATTAGGAAAGAATCCAAATCGAAAATTAGGAAATTTCCTAATTTTAGTTTCGGAGGCAACTGAGGGTCAATGGGAGGGTCGATGATCCCGTCGAACCTAGGTTTCTAATGAGTCCGACCCTCCCTTCAAAACTGAGGGTCTGACTTTTTGTTTTGGGAGGTCCGACCCTCCTTGGCTGGGTATGCGACCCTCCCCTTAAATTAAGTATTTTTGGATCGATTTGATACCTGGGATCTCGATCTCCTTCACGCCCTTGATCCATTTGACTCGACCATGATAGGTAAACCTGGTTCAAGGTGGTAAGACCAGGTTAGATTGACATGGGTCTTACAAATCAAATGCCTATTAGTGCTCTATTTTGATTTTTTACTACTGTAACATGTCACATATGAACCTTAACTTAAATTCATATAACTTTTAAGTTGTTAAATTGATTGAAAGAGAATTACAAGGCTTGGAAGGAGATCGAGTATTGCTAATAGGTGAGGGAACAAGACCTAAACTAATTGGATAATAACAAACGGCTTTATTTTTATTGAGTTCGATGCCATGATTGATTCTATGCGTATATGCTCGTAATGTGCATCTCACATGTCATCTAATATTCCTACTATTACCGCTCATGCATATTTAATTCTATTTATTTATAACATGATGATGATGATGATACTAGGAATAGGCATGTGATTGTATGTGTGTGGTTGGTGTGTTAGATGCGAGTGGAGCATCAGGCGAAGGACGTGGCATAGTGGTCTCTGACCTCGTCACCAAGCTCTAGCTCTATCTCTACTCAAGTTTTGCCCATTAACATCGTCATATCGCCATTACCTTAGCAGAACTATTACGTCGTAAGGCAGCAAGGGAGGTCTTGAACCGTGTAGTCTTCGACTCTGTCGGGGGGCCTTAGCTCTATCTCTATGGACGTATTGAGAGATGCTGGGGTGAGGCCTTGGATACATTGGATGACATTTAGGATATGTTAGTTGCGAGCCCAGTTTGCAAGCCCTCACCAATAGGAGCTTACGTATTGGTATGGTAGGGCATCAGGGGAAGTGTTGGCGGCGTTTGATCTGGACACTTTAGCTCTATCTGTAAGACCCGCACTCCGTAAACCCGGTCTAAACCTTGGTTTTGTGTCGTGACAGGTCTTCCGATCATCACCGGGCCAAACGGGACAAGCGGATGACAAACAGGTATGAAATCAGACCAAAGACGACCAAATAGTCATCATTTTATGTTGACCGGTCGATGGAACCGGTCGACCGATATGGCTTCCGTAGCTAAGTGCGGGGATCTAGAAATTGGTCTCTGTGGGTCCCATTTTCCTGATTTCGAATCCTAGAAGTTTACTAATCCTAGTAGGGTTACTAAACCCTATTTTTAGCCTATAAATACACCCTTAAGCCTCCTCAAATCCTTTCCATTGTCTCTCGCAAACCCTAGAGAAAAGAAAGAGGTTGGAAAGGAGAAGGAGCTAGGAAGAAGAAGAAGGTGCCGCCATTACCGTTCGACGAAGCTCACGCTACGCCAGTCAACGGTAAGTGTTTTAACTATTCTTCTTATCCTATGTTGGTTGTGTGGGTGGATCAATACCATGCAAAGTAGGTATTGATCTAAAACTCTAAATTGGCCAATAAACCCTAAGTTGCCGTCAAACCCTAGATTCGAATTTCGAGATCATGTTCATCGAAATGAGACTTGAATGAGTTGGGGATAACTCTAACTCCAAGTTTAGACTTAGAATGGATAGGAGAAACCTTGGAAATCCATGGAGGATGATCGACGGCAGTCGAAAACCCATGTATGGTCTTCCGGAGACATACCGGTCGACTATACCGGTTGCACATGGTGCGACCGGTATGTTGCCACCGGTATCCCTCGGGAGGCTGGTCTGTGGGGACCGGCTGACCATACCGGTCGCCAGTCTTCCCCACAGAGCTGCGACCGGTATGTTGCCACCGGTCAGCTCTGTGAGGGTATTTTGTAACTTTGTTGGTTTCCGACCAACATGAAACCCTAAACAATATATTCTAATGAAACCCAAATAATCTTGTAGGACTTTGTGACTTATCGTTTGGATCTTGCGATGTGGAGCAAGTTATCGAACGAGCGTCAGGTAAGGGAATCTGACCTAAACCTAATAATTAATGGATAGTAAACCTTTGTTAATAACCTAAATATATATATGATGTGTTGTTTGTGCATATTCACATGCCATCCTTTACTTTCAGTTATTATTATTGTTCATGCATTGATAGGATGTGATTGTTAAGCATGTGATTGTTTTCGTTAGTGTGTGGAGTGGGGCATGGGCCTGGGATCGCTCTTCACATTAGCACCTTTTTGTAGTATTCTGTCTTAACATGCTTGGTACGGGTGGGGCATCAGGGGAAGGTCGTGGTACGGTGGTCTCCGATATTGATGTTGGCCCGGCCATTGTTATGTGGCACTGTGGTCTCCGAGTCGACGCTGGCTTGTCCACGATGCTTTAGCTCTATCTCTATGCCATAGGGAGTTATGTTGGGAAAGGTTCTACCTGCGTATTGTTTCTATCCTAGTGGGTTAATTGCGGATAGGGCATCAGGGGAGGTGTGGGAATGCCTTAGCTCTATCTCTATGCCGTAGACGGCTGTGCTGGGATAAAGCATACATTGATGACATATAGGATTGGTTAGTTGCGAGCCCAGTTTGTGAGCCCTGGCCAGTAGAGGCTTAGGTACTGGTATGGGTAGAGTATCAGGGGAGGTACATGGGTATCTTAGCTCTATCTCTATTCCATGATGGGTGCATGTGGGTCAATGGGGGTGTGATCCATGAGGTACCACACACTCGTGTATAGAGGTGCGGGGGGCAACAAACCTTTCTATAGTACATTGCAAACTTAAAACCAGACCACAACATAAAATTGATTGTTACTCATGCATAATATGGTGGAACTGTCTGATTGTCTTACTGAGCTGTGTTGTGAGCTCACCCTTGTGTACACATTGTTTTAGATGTTGATGCAGGTTACACTGTTGACGACTATGTGAACGCTCCGGCGTATAATGACGTTGCTGCTTTGAGTGTACAGGCAGGAGCGGACGAGCATGACGCTTCATGCGAGTGTCCTTTCTGCGTGTACCTTTGATCGGATTTTATTTATTCCTTTCATTTATTTTCGGTTGGATTAAATGGATGTATGGATATTATTTTATGTGTTTGAATTTGGATAATTGGATTTTAATTTAAATTATCAATAGATACTCAGTTCATTCTATTTTAAGTCTTCCGTTGTATATTTATATTCTGATTGTGGTTATGTGTAATGGTTTGTATGAGCGGACACGGCCTATTCGAGATCCCGGTGTGAACCGTTGGCTCAATGGCGGTTCACTCACACCATTCTGGTTGGATCAGAATTGGGGTGTGACAACTTGGTATCAGAACTCTCGGGATTTGTCCAACAAACCATATTGCACTTAACTATGTCGATGAACTGAGTTAGGAAATACAAAAAAACTTTAATACAAACACACCCTAAGCATTGTTTGATACCTGAGACTGATTAAGAAAGAGAATAATGTATTATTCTAAATATGAAACTTAACATGTGCATACACACTAGTTAGGTGAAACATGAAAATCTTCCATTAAACAAGAAAATGAGTATCAAATGAAATAGTGCTACAGGGTACAGTCCACAAATCAGACAGTTACCCTGTTATATATATAAACAGTCAAAACAGAAGAAAATAAAAAGGGACAATCATGGGGTAAGGGGCCTAGGAGGAATAGGGTCCGCTATGTCATAATCTCGCTTGTAAGCGACCCTAAGCCAGTGTACCTGGTCCTGTGTCACCCGTAGGCTACGAGCCAGACGTCCCAACTCTTGACCCATCTCTCGCCGAGACTCGAGGATGACCCTGCGGGTGTCCCCCGATCTCGGTAAACATGCTCAACAC
>CM053276.1:77217250-77289811 GCA_028583415.1 Protea cynaroides | reverse complement strand
TGTGTACACATTGTTTTAGATGTTGATGCAAAGTTACACTTTGTTGATGACTATGTGAACGCTCCGGCGTATGGTGACGTTGCTGCTTTGAGTGTACAGGCAGGAGCGGACGAGCATGACGCTTCATGTGAGTGTCCTTTCTGCGTGTACCTTTGATCGGATTTTATTTATTCCTTTCATTTATTTTCGGTTGGATTAAATGGATGTATGGATATTATTTTATGTGTTTGAATTTGGATAATTGGATATTTATTTAAATTATCAATAGATACTCAGTTCATTCTATTTTAAGTCTTCCGCTGTATATTTATATTCTGATTGTGGTTATGTGTAATGGTTTGTATAAGCGGACACGGCCTATTCGAGATCCTAGTGTGAACTGTTGGCTCAATGACGGTTCACTCACACCATTCTGGTTGGATCAGAATTGTGTTGTGACACTATCTCTATTCCATGGTGGGTGCATGTGGGACGACAATGGTGTTTGATCCATTGGGCGGATTCACACACTCGTGTATAGAGTTGCGGGGGCCATCAAACCTTTCTATAGCATATTGCAAACTTAAAAACCAGACCAAAGATATGAATTTAATGCATGCATATGTTTGTTGCATTATTTTATTTTCTCACTGAGCCATGATGTGTGCTCACCCTTTCGACGTCGAATATTTTTATTTGATGATGCAGGTCTTACTATTAAAGATTATGTGAATGCACCGATGTATGGACACATTGCGGTTGTGGACGTAGAAGCTGTTGAAGATGCACATGATTCATCATGCGAGTGCAACCAGTTCATATTCGATTAGTTTAGCTATATTTGATTGTTGGAACATGTAATGGATTAATTATTTATATGTCTTGAGTTTTGGAGATAATCGGATTAATTATTTATTATCATTGTTAGACACTCAGTTCATTATCTGTAAGACTTTCACTTATTTGTTTATTACCTCTGATTATTATTGTGGAATGTATGTATGGTTTGATATGGTGGGTACGATCTATACAAGATCCTAGTTGAACCGTTGGTTTATTGATGGTTCATCACACTAATCTGGTTAAACCAGAATTGGGGTGTGACAACTTGGTATCAGAGCATCTCAGGTTCTACCCATTGACCTAAGTACCTCCATGTGAGTCATGAACTGAGTTAGGATAAAAATTAAAAACTGTAATAAGAACACACCATAAGCGCCTGTGTTGTTTGAGACAAAAACTAAAAAGAGAATAATGTACATATGTTAATGAGAAATAAATATATATATATATATATATATATATATACTAAAATGAGAATAAGGCAAATGGACATCCAAATCAGAGTACAGTCCATAATCCGGACAGTTACTCTCTATTATAAAAAGGAAAAAAGAAATGAATGATATCATGGAGCTGGAGCTGCTGGAGGAGGAGGTGCCTCACGGTCTCTTTTATAGTCCTCAGCATACACTCTCGCGAGTCAGGCCAGCTGAGTCTGAGTCACTCGGAGACTAGCTGTTAGATCCCCTACCCGCTAGTCTGTAGAGCCCTGGGCATCTAGAAGCTCTTCTATTCTCCGATCAGTTACGCGTTGAGCCTCTCGAATCTCATGTAGTAGCCTCATCATGTCATCTGGTAGTGGCGTAAAGGGTCAGCTGAATGAGAAGCCCGAGAAGGGCCAGCTCTAGTAGAATGTTGTGGTGATGGAGGAGGGATGGCATCCATATCCATGAACATCCAATCATTGTCCTCCTCATCATTATCTCGTCTGCCTCTGCTGCTGCCACTGCTGTCGCCTCTGCATCTGCTGTCGCTACTTGAGTGAGAGGACATCTCATAGCATTCCTCTCGTCATCACTGACCTGTATCTCTCTCATGCCCATCTTGTTGATGGCCTCCTAATCAAGGTCAGCTGAGAAGGTGTCCTCAAAGATCCTCTCATCCATTAGGTCCACCTGTAGATGAACGAGCAAGGTGGAGATCAGCCGCTCATAGGGCAAGTTACCTCTCGAGTCAGGCAACGTAGCTCTGTACATAGTTCGAAGGATAATATATGGGAGACAGACATGCTGCCTAGTATAGTTATAGTATAGCAGGTACTGAGTCAGCTGTGAGACCATCTCGTAGTGTCCACCCTGGGAATAATATTATGCTGGATAATCTTACAGTAAAGCTGTGGCTTTGGATGCAGGTTGACTGCTTTCATTTACCAGCAGTTATCCCAAAGAATTTGGTTATCTATCTCTACATGCACCTATGTAGACAGAAACTATGGCTCCCTTGGCACACAATAACCATCATTTGAGATGCCTACGAGATCAGCCAACTCCTGATAGTTGAAAGAGATCGGAACCCCTTTCACCCAGCTAGTGATCTGAAGCTCTCTGCCCCTGTCAACATCCTCTAGGTCACCCTCCACCTGAAGGTGATAGTAGAACTGCTTCACTAAATCTGGGTGAGTACAAGCCTCGTACAGAAACATTAGCAGCCAGCCCATATCACCAAATGCCCTTTCCACATCAAACAGGGCTAAATGGGCTAAGTTAATACATCTACCCCCTTCTACGTTCTTTTGATTAAACCAAGGGTATCATGTTTCTGCTTCCATGGACTGAAGCTACGTTGGTCATGAAATCAAGGAATCTTAGTGCGAACCATGATAACTGCAAGAGAAGAAAATAAGAAAAACAAGTTAGATAAATTTAAAATTTTGACAGCATAACAACGTAAAATGGGAAAAGCCTTACTTTTTACCCAAACATTTGGGCAGGAGGACTTACATAGGTCCCAAAGCATCCTGCAAGGCTCATACAATGGAAAATTTCAACTAGGTAGGTCGAATTTGAAGAAATTTTGACAATTGGAAAAAACCCCAAAATCTAGGTAAAAAATTAGGAATTTTAAAAATTTTACCAAACCAACCGATGAAACTCAAATTTTCTTGAGGGCTTTCATCCATTGGGTGGCCAATAGCAATAACCCCCAATAAAAATTAAATTTTTATGGTTCAAAAATATTAATTATAAGAAAACCCTACAAATGGCCAAAACCTAGGTATGAAAGCTTAAAATGGAGAAAGAGTAGGTAACATACCTGGAGGAACGAAATGTAGGTCGTAGATCGATGGAAAAATCACCAAGTTCGTACGATTGATACTGTAGCAACTCACTGGTGGCGAGTTGAGTTGAGACTATAAGAAGGAGGAAAAGAAATGAGAGGGAAATCTCAAAAACAGGTTTTAAAACTGATTTTGAACCATACGGTCGCACAATTCGACCAAAATGATCGATCGTATGATCGGCAGCGCGATCGACCCTAGGGTCTCGGTAAGTTGTCAGGATTTTGATGGTCGCACCTATGGTCGCACAACATGTGACCATAGGCCATCGACCGTATGATTGACTATTGTCTATTTTGATTTTGTTCGAACTTTTGCCTATTAATCTTATTCTTCTCTCGCCTTCCATTGTGAGACTAACCCAATACCACCACTTTATTTTGGCTTACATGTGTAGCTTTGCCAATAAGACATCAACCAAGAGTTTAAATGGCTGGGCATAGAGTAAGTAGAAGGAGACAGAATGCAAACCTACCTTCACCACCTGTGGAGACCAACAACAATGAAGGTCAGCAAGAGCAGGAAGGAAATATTGGAGCTCAGAATGCTGCACCTCAGAATGTCCACACCTAAACCAACCCAACCAACTTACCTGCACCACCTATAGATTTGGCTACTGTGGTGATGAATTTGGCACAACAAATGCAGCATATACAGTAAATGCAAGCCAACATGCAAGCTGCTATGGGAATTGCTTTCCCAGTGGCAAACACAACATCTCTGCCTGCAGGACAAGCTAGTACGACACTTGGTGGTAGCAACACTGTACCCCAAGCACCATAAACACCAGCAGTATAAGGCCAAGTGTAAAACCCTGAAGCACCGCAAGGTGGGTATAACCAAGGTAATTATCAGTACCAACCGCCTATGTATGGGGTATATGCACAGTATCAGCTTGATCACTCTCGATTGATCGAGCGTTTCTTGAAGTTGAAGCCGAAGGAATTTACATGCAAGCCATCAGATCCGTTCTAGCCAGCTCACTGGATCGATGAGATGGAAAGAAACTTTATGATGATGACTATAAATAAAGAAGAGAAGGTATTATGTGCCACATTTATGTTGAAAGGTGACGTACACCACTGGTGGAAATCAACTAAAAGTTATCTAGTTTATAAAGCACGCCCAACTAACATGGGTTATTTATAAAGAAGTTTTCTTCGAGAAATATTTTTCCAGGAGTTTCAGAGATCAAATGGAAAAGGAGTTCTTGAGTCTATACCAAGGACAGATGACTGTAGACGCATATCAACAACAATATGAAGAACTGTTCTTCTTTGCTCCCTCTAGCATGTAGGAGGAAAATACCAAAACCCGAAGGTTCGTCATGGGACTTAGAGGAAGTATCTGTGAGCATGTATTGGGATTGGAAAAGAAGATTTATAATGAAGCTGTACAGATTGCTCGAGTATTGGAATCGAGCAAAGGGAAAATTATTTTGCTCAGAACAGCGGTATAAAGAGGTCCAATGGAAACTCATACAATGGAGGGAACTCAAAGATATTTAAACCCTTCCGTACTCAAGGCTTCAATGCTGCAGCCAAGACTACTCCGACAGCCCAATCTCAACAGTAGCAAAGTATTGTTGGAGTCAAATGCTTCATATGCGATCAAGTAGGACATTATTCAAGAGAGTGTCCTAAGCCAAGGAAGCAGCTACAACAAGCGAAAGTTTATGCAGTTACTTCTGAGGATGTTGCCGCATCGCCTGATGGGGTCACAGGTATGTACCTATTAATGGCATAATCGCCAGAGTACTCTTTGACTCTAGGGCTACTCATTCTTTTATATCTGTGTCATTTGGAAAGAAGTTAAATCTACCTCTCAGACCTTTAGATTGTAAACTACTTGTACGATCACCTATGGGATTAGAAGTAGAACTAGACAAAGGTCATGGACCATGTCCAGTTCTTATCGACGAGAAGATTTTGGATGCAACCTTAATTCAACTCGAGATGGTAGACTTTGACGTTATCTTGGGAAAGGATTGGTTAGCTCAGCACTCCGCAAACCTATTATGTGCAAAAAAGAAACTGACATTTAATGACAAGGAAGGAGCAGCTTTTAGTTTTGCAAGAACCAAACTTTCTCGTAAACGAAAGCTCATGCTCTCTGCATTGAAGGCTAGAAAATGCCTTGAGAAAGGAGGAATTGGGTACTTAGTGTCCATGGTCGACCTCACCAAGGAAGCACTATGAATGGAGGATATTAAAGTTGTGTGTAAATTTTTGGATGTATTTCCTGAGGAATTACTAGGACTACCACCTGACCGAACGACAGAGTTCGTTATAGATCTTATACCCAGAGCCGCACCAGTATCTAAAACACCTTATCGAATGGCTCCTACTGAATTGAAGGAACTGAAGGTACAATTACAGGAATTACTGGACAAGGGTTATATTAGACCTAGTATATCACCATGGGGAGCACCAGTATTGTTCGTAAGAAAGAAGGACGGTAGCGTTTGACTGTGTATAGATTATCGAGAATTGAACAAGCTTATAATCAAGAATTGGTACTCGTTGCTTCAGAACGATGACTTATTCGATCAGTTGCAAGGTGCCAAAGTGTTCTCCAAAATTGATCCTCAGTCAGGATACCATCAGTTGAAGATTAAAGAAGGTGATATTTTGAAGACAGCATTCAGAACCAGATATGGACATTATGAATTTTTAGTCATGTCTTTTGGATTGACTAATGCACCCACAACTTTATGGAACTCATGAATTGAGTATTCCATGATATGTTGGATACTTCTGTCATCGTATTCAATGACGACATACAAGTATACTCCCAGGACCAAGAAACTCATGTCACAAATCTAAGAGCCGCTTTACAGCGAATAAAAAAAGAGAAGCTTTACGCAAAATTTACTAAGTATGAATTCTGGCTGAATGAAGTCACTTTCTTAGGCCATGTAGTATCCGTTGAAGGAATTAAAGTGGATCCTAGCAAGATTGAAGCCATTGTGAAATGGGAAGCACCTAAGAATGTTGTAGAAATTAGAAGTTTCTTAGGTTTAGCTGACTACTATCAACAATTCGTGGAAGATTACTCTAGAATCGCCGTACCTCTCACCAGCCTGTCAAAGAAAGGAGAAAAATTTATTTGGACAGAAAAATATGAAGAGTGTTTCTAAACATTGAAGGCTAAATGGATATCAGCTCCCATCTTGACCATTTCGATTCTAGGACAACCATTTACCTTGCATACCGATGCGTCTGGGTTAGGTTTGGGATGTGTGCTTATGAAAGGATAATAAGTAATTACGTATGCCTCAAGACAACTGAGGACACATTAGAAGAACTATTCCACTCATGACTTGGAGTTAGCAACGGTGGTACATGCTGTCAAGATATGGAGACATTATTTGTATGGAGAGAAATTTTAGATTAAATCAGATCATAAGAATCTCATACCTTTTTAATCAGAAGGAGTTGAACATGAGATAGAGAAGATGGCTGGAATAACTGAAGGATTATGATTGTGATGTCCAATATCATCCAGGAAAAGCTAATGTAATTGTTGACGCACTAAGCAGGAAAGCTATGATAAAATCCCAAGAAAAAGCTAGTACAAATGCTGTAGTGGGTGTCACAGGAAGAGAATTTAATTACGATAATGGGTAGTTTGTGATTGATATTCCGAATGAATCAACTGACAAAGGATTTATTCGTCTATTCTCAAACATGTTTGCAACATTGAAGATTGTACCTGATTTGATAGACGAGGTGAAGACAACTATTAAATCAGACCCTTATCTGAGAACGGTGCAAGAAGACCTTGAAAAAGGTAGGACTAACCCTGACTTCACCTTGGATTCTGAGAAAGTAATAAGATACAAAGGGAGAGTATGTGTTCCTAAAAATGAAGACTTGTATATTAGACATAGACTAATGAAGGAAGCCCACACCACCGCTTATTCGGTACATCCTGGAAGTACAAAGATGTATCATGGTCTGAAGAAACTTTATTGGTAGAGAGGAATGAAAGCGGATGTAGCTAAATTTGTGTCTTAATGCTTGAATTGTCAGTAGGTAAAGGCTGAAAGGTAAAGACCTATAGGATTGTTGCAGCCACTGCCAGAACCGACATGGAAATAGGACTGCATCACTATGGACTTCGTCACCGGGTTACCATTGACTCCCCGAGTAGTTGACGCAGTATGGGTAATTATAGATCGTTTGACTAAGACAGCTCGTTTCATAGCTATACGACCTTAGTATACCCTAGAGAGGTTAGCTAAGCTGTATGTGGATAATATTGTCAGATTGCATGGTGTACCTGAAAGCATCATGTCCGACAGAGACCCACGCTTTACTTTAAAGTTTTGAGAAGGATTACAGAAGGCTATGGGTACAACGTTGAAGTTTAGTACTGCATTCCATCCTCTGACCGATGGACAGTCAGAACATACCATTCAGACTTTAGAAGATACGCTCCGATCTTGCGTAATTGATTTCAAAGGATCATGGGATGAGAAAATAC
The DNA here is from genome assembly GCA_028583415.1 of Protea cynaroides. Lineage (NCBI taxonomy): Eukaryota > Viridiplantae > Streptophyta > Magnoliopsida > Proteales > Proteaceae > Protea > Protea cynaroides. The sequence goes on along the minus strand of CM053276.1, from coordinate 77,282,223 downwards.
CATTAATTGAGTTCGCTTATAACAATAGCTATCGAGCGACTATACAGATGTCACCCTATGACACATTGTATGGTAGGAAGTGTCGAATTCCTTTATTTTGGAACAAAATTGGAGAACGGAGTATTATTGGACCAGAGTTTGTTGAGGAGACTTATCGAGTGGTCGACATTATCAAGGAAAGGGTCCGAACAGTTTAGAACCATCAGAAGAAATATACGAACAATTGACGCAGAGATCTTGAATTCACCATAGGTTGATAAGGTATTTTTAAAAATATCTCCTATGCATGGTTTAAAACTATTCCGACAGAAGGGAAAACTGTGTCCCAGATATATTGGACCTTATGAAGTTCTAGCAAGACGTGGAAAGGTAGCATATCAGTTAGCACTACCACCATCAATGTATAGTGTACATGATGTATTCCATGTCTCACAATTGAAGAAGTATGCAAAGATCCAACACACGTGTAAATAGTGGATCTACCGGATTTGACTGAAGATTTGACGTTCGAAGTGGTACCTTTTGAAATTACTAGCCAGAAGGTTCAATGTCTTCGCAACCATGACATTTACTATGTTAAAATTACTTGGAGAAGCCAAAATGTGGAAGAAATTACATGGGAAGAAGAGAATGCTATGCAGAAGCAATATCCTCACCTATTCAACTCGGAAGGTATGTGTAAATTTTGAGGACGAAATTTATATAAGAGAGGGGGAGTTGTAAGACCCGCACACCACTATCCCAGTTTAATTCTGTCATGCTAGGTCTTCCCATCATTCCTGGACCAAGTGGACCGAGCGTGTGAAGATGGATCACAAACCAGGTATAAAAATCGACTCAATACCCAAAACTGTATGCATATGGTCGGATACCTGGATAGGTATGGTCGACCATATGGTAAGAATGAAGATCATGGATCCAGGACCCTACGGTCAATGAATTTGACCCTACGGTAGCCATTAACCGCGAGACCCCAGATCAGACTCCGATTTTTGGAAACTTTTTTAAACTAAGGGATTTCTTTCCTAATTGAAAGATGACTCTATATGGAGAGTTTTTCTCTATATAAAGGACATCCCTCAGTCTTTTTCACTCTTTTAGAACATTAGTAAACCCTAGAGAAAGAGAAGGGAAGAGAAAGAAGAGAAGGAGAAGAAGAAAAGGCTAAGGAGAGGATTTTGCTGAGAAGAGATTGGCTCTCTATCATAGGCAAAGGTATGAACCGAATCTCTGGAGTTATAAACTCTAAGGAATAAGACTTCTATGGAGGTTAGGAGATATCAACCTATTATGATCTATGTGATTCCTTGAGAAAATCCCAAGGATAACCATAAGGGATGAGTTTGATGATTGGGGTTGATAAGAAACTACTAATGATAGCCATAGGATGACCTTAGGATAAACCCAATTGAAGAGTAGAGGAATTGACCCAGGAAGAACTAGAATTGCATGTAGTCTGTGACCAGAAATCTCAAGGTCGCAGCTACGGTCGACCATAGCATGACCAGCATGATCAGAGGATCGACCATAGGCATTCAGGATGATTTAGAAATCATATGGTCGCAATTATGGTTACACCATATGTGACCGTAGGGTATTGACCGTAAGCAGTAAGGTCGACACAGTATGAGACCATAGGACTAATCAGACGTCTATCAGTGCTCTATTTTAATTTTCGACTACTGTAACATGTCACATATGAACCCTAACTTAAATTCATATAACTTTTAGGTTGTTAAATTGATTGAAAGAGAATTACAAAGCTTGGAAGGAGATCGAGTATTGCTAACAGGTGAGGGAACAAGACCTAAACTAATTGGATAATAACAAACTGCTTTATTTTTATTGAGTATAATGCCATGATTGATTCTCTGCATGTATACTCATAATGTACATCTCACATGTCATCCAATATTCCTACTATTACTGCTCATGCATATTTAATTATGTTTATTTATAACATGATGATGATGATAATGATGCTAGGAATAGGCATGTGATTGTATGTGTGTGGTTGGTGTGTTGGATGTGAGTGGAGCATTAGGGGGAGGACATGGCATGGTGGTCTCTGACCTCATCACCAGACTCTGGCTCTATTTCTACCCAAGTCTTGTCCATTAACATTGTCGTATCACCATTACCTTAGCAGAATTATTACGTCGTAGGGCATCAGGGGAGGTGGTCTCGGACCATGTAGTCTTCGACTCTGTCGGGGGACCTTAGCTCTATCTCTATGGACATATTGAGGTATGCTGGGGTGAGGCCTTGGATACACACTGAATGACATTTAGGATTGGTTAGTTGCGAGCCCAGTTTGCAAGCCCTCGCCAATAGGGGCTTACGTGTTGGTATGGGTAGGGCATCAGGGGAAGTTTTGGCGGTGTTTGATCCGGACACTTTAGCTCTATCTCTATTCCATGGTGGATGCATGTGGGATGATAATGGTGTTTGATCCATTGGGCGAATTCACACACTCGTGTATAGAGGTGCGGGGGCCACCAAACCTTTCTATAGCACATTGCAAACTTAAAAAGCAGACAAAAGATATGAATTGAATGCATGCATATATTTGTTGCATTGTTTTGTTTGCTCACTGAGCCATGATGTGTGCTCACCCTTTCGATGTCGAATATTTTTATTTGATGATGCATGTCTTACTGTTAAAGATTATGTGAATGCGTCGATGTATGGACATGTTGCGGACATTGACGTAGAAGCTGTTGAAGATGCACATGATTCATCATGCGAGTGCAACCAGTGCATATTCGATTAGTTTAGCTATATTTGATTGTTGGAACATGTAATGGATTAATTATTTTTATGTCTTGAGTTTTAGAGATAATCAGATTAATTATTTATTATCATTGTTAGACACTCAGTTCATTATCTGTAAGACTTCTGCTTATTTATTTATTACCTCTGATTATTACTGTGGAATGTATGTGTGGTTTGATATGGTGGGTACGACCTATACGAGATCCTGGTTGAACCGTTGGTTTATTGGTGGTTCATCACACTAATCTGGTTAGACCAGAATTGGGGTGTGACAGCCTGTGCCTTTATTAATGTGTAAATCTGATATTTGGTGTCAAATTCACCAAGTTCAATGGCCCAATTGATCATCCTCTCAAAAACATCGGATCTGGACAAGATCTTCTTTAAGGGTTTATCGGTGAGCACAATTATGGTGTGTGCTTGAAACTAAGGGTCACAACTTTTTGGCTATTGTAACCAAGGCTAAGGCCAACTTCGATCTGTTGATACCTGGTCTCAGCATCTAACAATACTTTACTAACATAGTAAACTGGTCTTTGAACTTTATCTACTTCTTTGATAAGGACTGCGTTGACTACTACAGGGGATACTGTTAAAAAGAGTTACAACTCGTCCTCTAGCTCAGGCTTGACAAGTAGAGAGGTGACAATAGGTACTCTTTTAGCTCATCGAATCCCTTTTGACATTCAGGTGTTCATGTAAAAGGTTTCGCTCCTTTTAATACTTTGAAGAAAGGAGGGCACCAGTCAGCTAATCGTGACATAAATCGATAGAGTGCCACAACTCTGGCTGTGAGTTCTTGCACTTGCTTAGGCTTTGTTTGGGGTGCCATGTTATAGAGACCTGAAATCTTAAAAGGGTTTTCTAGATGCCCCATTTAGAAATCATGAACCCAAGAAACTTCATTGATTGAACTTCAAAGGTGCACTTGAGCGGATTCAATCGTATTTGATTTTGTCAGAGGACATCGAAGGCTTCTGCCAAGTTGGCAATATAAGTTTGTGCACAAAGGCTTTTGACAAGGAAGTCATCCACATATACTTCCATGATCTTATCGATATGGCATTAGAAAACTTTGTTCATTAAACGGTGACAGGCATTCTTGAGTCTGAAAGGCATAACAATATGACAATACAATTTTTTTATCAGAAAGGTTGTACTCTCTTCATCGGGTTGGTACATCTTAATTTTATTGTATCCAGAATATGCGTCCATGAAGTAGAGTAATTCATGGCCATAGTTGCATCTATCAATTTATCAATTCGAGGCAAAGGAATTATCTTTAGGACATGCTTTATTAAGATCTGTGAAATTGATACACATGCACCACCTACCTCCTGGAATTGGGACCACTACAACATTGGAGATTCACTCGGGATATTGGACTTCCCGAATGAATCCTGCTTTAAGTAATTTTTTGACCTCCTGATCAATGACTTGCTAGTTTCCAAGTGTAAATGTCCTCTTCTTTTGCTTTGTGATTCCTAGGTTAACATTGAGAGGGGGGTGAATCAGTGACCACTAAAAATCCTTTTTGCAGCTGTGTAGTCTGCCCAAACAAAACACACATTGTTGCCAAGTGTTGTTTGTTAACACTTTGTTGCCTTGAGCTGACTAGGATAGTAGTTCACACATTCATCCTGTTAAACACAATTCATGTAACACACCATGCCACACACCTATAGGTATCCATACCAGAGGCTTGGCCTACCAAGTGTGTACACCCAACCTGCAACCCATGCACTTCACATACACAACATATACAATCACATCCACATGACACAATATATAACGTGGTTCACCAACACTCACTGTGATGGCTAGTGTCACACCCCAATTCTGTACTATTCAGATAGGTGTGATTAACCGCTAGCAAACCAATGGTTCAACCAGGATCTCGAGTAGGCTATCCCCGTGTTATCTAAACCTCATACATTCACATTCATAATCAGAGTAAAATACACAATAGCGGAAGTTTTATAGTAAAACGAACTGAGAATCTAAATGTGGTAATCATATTAAGGTATCAAATTATGTTGTTTTAACCGAGACATAAGTAAGTAAAATATCAATTACATCTCCTTAATAAATCCAAAAAAAAATAAAAGAAACTCTAATCGAATACGCATGAGTTGCACTCGCAAGAGGAGTCATGCATATCCACTACGTCTTCAGCTTTCATCGTCGCCACATGTTCGTACGTAGGAGCATTGATATAATCTTCAACTGTGGTACCTGCATTATCAACTAAAAATTTTCGACGTCGAGAGGGTGAGTACACATCATGGCTCAGTGAGAAAACAAAACAATGCAACAATACATATGCATGCGATTCAATTCATATCTTTGGTCTGGTTTTACGTTTGCACTGTGCTATAGAAAGGATAGGTGGCCACCGCACCTCTATGCACGAGAGTTTGGATACGCCCAATGAACCTCTCACCGTCGCCCACAGCACCCACAATGAACATTGTACAACGAAGGTCATGTTTATCGATGTACAACTCCATACCAACAAATAAACCCCTGATGGCTAGGGCTGCAAACGGGGCTCGCTACTAACCAATCCTAATGTCAAACAGTGTATCCAATGCCTCACCCCAGCATCCCTCAGAGCACCCGTAGAGATAGAGCTAAGGCCCCTCGGTATAGTCAAGGACTCAAGGACCGAGACCCTCCTTGATGCCCTACGTCGCAATAGTTCTGCTAAGGTAATGGCGATACGACGATGCTAATGCACAAGACTTGAGTTAGAGATAGAGCTAAAGTGCCCGGATCAAACACCGCCTAACACTTCTCCTGATGCCCTACTCGCATCAAGCACACTAACCACACACAAACATTCACATGCCTATTCCTAGCATCAATCATCATCATCATGTTATAAGTAAACAAAATTAAATATGCATGAACAATAATAGCAGGAATATTGGATGACATGTTGAATGCACATTACAAGCATATTCGCATAGAATCAAGCATGGCATTGGACTCAAGAAAATAAATGTAGTTTATTATTAACCAATTAATGTAGGTCTTGTTTCCTCACCTTAGCTTGCTAGTAGATCATCTTTCAAGATTTAAGAATCACCTTTATATTGATATTATATTGCTAGAAGACCTAACAAAGTCGATAGAATTAAATTAGATTTAATTCTAATTTTTTAACTTGCTGTTATCTATAGGGTCGTAGGATGGGTCGCAGGTAGGGTAGCAGTATACTGCGACCCCCTCCTATGTGCTACCACCTCTGGTTTTGGCCGATATTCTCATGTTTTGATCCATTCTTCCTTGTTTAACTCCTATGGCTTATTCCATAGTCCATTCCACATACTTTCTATGGATTAGAACTTCTCTTCACCCAAATATATAGTCTAATTGATATCCTCCATGGTTTCCATTGAAACCTAACCATGGATGGATGGATTGGGTTTCTCCTACATCTTCCTTCAACTATTCTAAGTCTCACGAAATTCATAGGATTAGTATTCTTACCTGAGAAGAACACTCCTCCTCTGCAATTCTTCTCTTTTTTCTTCTTTTCTCCATTCCTTCTTTTCTTCCACTATTCCTTCTCTTCTCTTTCTCTCAATTCAATTAGGGTTCTAAAAGGAGTGAAAGAGGCCTAGGGACGTCCTTAAAATAGAGTAGAAACATCCTAAAATAAGTCCCTTTGAGATTAGGCCCCAACCGAAATTATGGAAATTTCCTAATTCTGTTTTCGGCGGCAACTGAGGGTCGATAAGGGGGTCGATGATCTCGTCGACCCCTAGTTCCAAAAGTGTTCGACCCCCTCTGTAAAATAGGGGTCTGACTTTTTGTCTTGGGGGGCCGACCCTCCCTTGCTGGGTATGCGACCCTCCCCTTTATTTAAGTGTTTTTGGGTCGATTTAATACCTGGGATCACGATCTCCTTCACGCACTTGGTCCATTTGGTTCGACCACGATAGGTAGACCTGGTTCAAAGTGGTAAGACCGGGTTAGTTTGATACGGATCTTACAACTCCCCCCTACTTATAAAAATTTCATCCTCGAAATTATACGTACCTTCTGAATCAAATAAGTGAGGGTATTGCTTTCGCATAGCATTCTCTTCTTCCCATGTAATTTCTTCCATGTCTCTACTTCTCCAGGTGACCTTAACATAATAGATATCTCGGTTGCATAACTGTTGCACCTTTCGACTGGTGATCCCAATCGGTGCTACTTCAAAGGTCAAATCTTCAGTTAACTCCGGTAGGTCCATTGTCAAAACGTGATTTGGGTCCTTGACATACTTCTTCAATAATGAAATATGAAATACATCATGCGCACTTGACATAGAGGGTGGTAGTGCTAATTGATAAGCCACTTTTCCCCGTTTGGCTAGAATCTCATATGGCCCGACATATCTTGGGCTCAATTTTCCTTTCTGTCCGAACCGTTTCAATCCTCGCATAGGCGATACCTTCAAGAATACTTTATCACCCACGACGAACTCAAGATCTCTGCGTCGAGTATCTGCATATTGCTTCCGACGGTTCTGAGCTGTTCTTACCCTTTCCTTGATAATATCGACCACGTAACAAGTCTCTTCGACAAATTTTGGCCCAACAATACTACGTTCTCCAACTTCATTCCAAAATAAAGGAGTTCGACACTTTCTGCCATACAGTGCTTCATAGGGTGACATCTGTATAGTAGCCTGGTAGCGATTGTTGTAAGCGAACTCGATCAGTGGTAACTTTTCATCCCATGATCCTTTAAAATCAATTACACATGCCCGTAGCATATCTTCTAGAATCTAGATTGTACACTCTGACTATCCATCTGTCTGTGGATGGAATGTAGTACTAAACTTCAATGTTGTACCCATAGCCTTTTGCAATCCTTCCCAAAACTTGGAAGTAAATCATGGATCTCTATCGGACACAATATTATCCACATACAGCTTTGCTAACCTTTCCAGTGTATACTGAGGTCATATCGGTATAAAGCGAGCTATTTTAGTCAGACGGTCTACAATCACCCAAACTGCGCCAACTACTCGAGGAGTCAGTGGTAATCCCGTGACGAAGTCCATAGTGATGAAGTCCCATTTCCATACTGGTTCCGGTAATGGTTGTAACAGTCCTACGGGTCTTTGTCGTTCAGCCCTTACTTTATGACAATTTAGGCATTGAGACACGAACTTAGCTACATCTGCTTTCATCCCTCTCCACCAATATAGTTTCTTTAGATCATGATACATTTTTGTACTTCCAGGATGTATCGAATAGACGGTGGTATGGGCTTCTTTCATCAGTCGGTGTCTAATGTCCACACTTTCTGTTTCGGGTACACATATCCTTCCTTTGTACTTCAGTACCTTCTCTTCGTCTAAGGTGAACTCAGGGTTAGTTCTACCTTTTTCGATGTCTTCTTGTACCGCTCTCAGATAAGGGTCTCATTTGATAGCTATCTTCACTTCATCAATTATGTCCGGTATAATCTTCAATGCAACGAACATGTTTGAAAACCGATGAATAAACGCTTGGTTGGCTGATCCATCCGTTATATCTATTACATACTGCTCATTGCCGTGATTGAATACCATTCCTGTAGTACACATTGCCGCAGTTGTGCTAACCTCCCCTTGAGATTTTATCATTGCCTTTCTGCTCAACGCATCTGCTACTACATTAGCTTTCCCTGGATGATACTGGATATCACAGTCATAGTCTTTCAGTAGTTCCAGCCATCTTCTTTGTCTCATATTCAACTCCTTCTGATTAAATAAATAAGTAAGACTTTTATGGTCCGACTTAATCTGGAACTTCTCTCCGTATAGGTAATGTCTCCATATCTTGACAGCATGTACAACTGCTGCTAACTCCAAATCATGAGTGGGATAGTTTTTCTCATGTGTCTTCAACTGTCTTGTGGCATAAACAATTACTTGTTCTCCTTGCATAAGCACACATCCTAATCCCAGTCTTGACGCATTAGTGTATAGGGTAAATGGCTGTCCTGGGACAGGAATAGTCAAAATCGGAGCAGATATCAATCTGGTCTTCAATGTCTAGAAGCTCTTCTCACATTTATCCGTCCACACAAAGTTTTCACCTTTCTTAGTCAAACTGGTGAGAGGTACGGTAATCCGAGAATAGTCTTCCACAAATCTTCAATAATATCCAGCGAGACCCAGAAAGCTTCTAATTTCGGCAACGCTCTTTGGGGCTTCCCATTTTACAATAGCCTCGATCTTGTTGGGGTCCACTTTGATTCCTTCAGTGGATACTACATGGCCCAGAAAGGCGACTTCATTCAGCCAAAAGTCACACTTTGAAAATTTGGCATACAACTTCTCTTTCCTTAAACGCTGCAGTGCTGCGTTTAGATTCTTAATGTGGGTTTCCTTATCCTTGAAATATACCAATATATCATCAATGAATACTATAACCGACGTATCCAACATATCGTGGAAAACCCGGTTCATAAGCTCCATAAAAGTTGCCGGTGCGTTTGTTAATCCAAAAGACATGACCAATAATTCATAATGTCCATATCTGGTCCTGAAAGCTGTCTTAGGAATATCACCCTCTTTAATCTTCAGCTGATGGTAGACTGATCGAAGATTGATCTTAGAAAATACTTTTTCCCCTTGCAATTGATCAAACAAGTCATCGATCCTAGGTAGTGGATATCGATTTTTGATTGTCAGCTTGTTCAACTCCCGATAGTCGATACATAATCGAACGCTACCGTCCTTCTTCTTTACGAACAATACTGGCGCTCCCCATGGTGATATACTGGGTCAAATATAACCCTTGTCCAGTAGTTCTTGTAGTTGTACTTTCAATTCCTTCAATTCCGTAGGAGCCATTCGGTAAGGTGCTTTCGATACTGGTGCGGCTCCAGGTAAAAGATCTATAACAAACTCTGTAGCTCGGTCAGGTGGTAGTCCTGGTAGTTCCTCAGGAAACACATCTTGGTAGTCCCGCACAACATCAATATCTTCCATCCGTGGCGCTTCCTTGGTAAGGTCGACCACTGATACTAGAAATCCGACTGCTCCTTTCTCAAGGCACTTCTTAGCCTTTAGTGATGAGAGTATGAGCTTGCGTTTACAGGGAAGTTTGGTTCCCGTAAAACAGAACTCTGTTCCTTCTTTGTCTTTAAATGTTAGCTTCTTTTCGGCGCATAATAGGTTTGCAGAATGCCGAGCTAACCAATCCATTCCCAAGATGACATCAAAGTTTGCCATCCCAAGTTGGATCAAGGTTGCATCAAAGGTTTTCTCGCCAATGAGAACTGGACATGGCCCATAACCTTTCTCTAATTCCACTTTTAACCCCATCGGTGACCGTACAAGTAGTTGGTAGTCCAATGTTTTGATGGGTAAGTTCAGCTTCTTTCCGAACGACATAGATATAAAGGAATGAGTAGCTCCTGAATCAAAGAGTACTCTGGCGGGTATGCCATTTATAGGTACGATACCTGTGATTTGTTTAAACTTAGTCTACATGCTTACACAATGTAATACAACTTAAAGGTTTAGGTCATACCTATGACCACATCGGGTGATGCGGAAGCATCCTCAGATGTAACAGCATAAACTCGTCCTTGATGTTGTGGCTTCCTGGGTTTAGGACACTCTCTCATCATATGTCCCACTTGATTACAGTTATAACATCTTGGACTTTTAGTATTTGGCTTTGGTTGCTGTTGAGCTGCTTGAGTGGTCTTGGGTACAGCGGTGAAATTCTGAGTACGGAAAGGCTTGTATGTCTTGTTATTACCTCCGTTGTAAGAATTACCAGCTGGCCTTTTCACACCTCTGTTTTGCATAAAATAGCTTTCCTTCTGGCTCGATTCTATAACTCGAGCAATTTGCACTGCTTCATTATAAATCTTCTTGTCTAAGCCCAGCACATGCTCTCTGATGCTCCCTCTAAGTCCCGTGACAAACCTACGGGTTTTGGTGTCCTCTTCTTGCATACTAAATGGTGCAAAGAAAACAGCTCCTCATAATGCTGTTGATATGCATCCACGGACATCTGACCCTGATATAAACTCAGGAACTCTTTCTCCATAAAATCCTTGAAGCTTCGGGGAAAATACATCTCAAAGAAAGCTTCTTTATATATAGCCCAGGTCAGTAGGGCGTGTTTGGTTATCAGATAGTCCTTTGTAGATTTCCACCAATGATGTGCGTCACCTTTTAGCATGAAGGTGGCACATAATACCTTCTCCTCCTCTGTAATTGTCAACATCAGAAAATTTCTCTCCATTTCGTCGATCCAGTGTGCTGGCCATAATGGATCGGACGGTTTACCATTGAACTCCCTGGGTTTCATCTTCAAGAATCTCTCAATCAGTTGAGAATGATCCATCTGTACCGGAGCGTATGCCCCATACATAGGTGGTGGATACTGGAAATTTCCTTGCACTGGTTCAGGATGATGGGCTGGAATCTGTGCAGTTGGTGGTTGTGGTGCTGGGTAGTTACCCACCGGTGATGCATTGGCTTGCCCAGCCGGCATAGGTGTAGTTTGTGCCGCCTGGAACATCATTCGCATCATAGCCTACATATGGGCTTGTGCATGTTGCATCTGCTGCAGTTGTTGTGCCAGATTTATCACCACGGTAGTCAGTTCCGGTGGTGGGGGTGGCAAGTTATTAGGATTTGCCTGACCCTGGTTCACTGGTGGTGTAACCTGCGGATTACCCTGTCCATTCATATTGTCTAGACTGGTTTCCTCCACTGGTGGTGGTAGTGGAACCGTGTTACGACTTTGCCTGGTTACTCTTCGTCCAGCCATATCTTCACTGGTAGTGGTGATGCCTGAAAATCATAAGATACGTGAGGCAATCATTTATACCTCATGTAGATACACTAACCAATGTAAATTTCAATTTTTTTTCCAAATCATTCTGGGTAAACTACTGTGCTTCCTATATAGGGTCGATAGTGAGGGTCGATGGTATATGCGACCCTGGGATCGACCCTGGAAATTTCTTTTTTTTTTTCTCGAGAGTCGAGGGTCGATGTGAGGGTCGATGGGTGTGCGACCCTCGATGCGACCCTTGGTTCCCTGCGAGGTTACCGAGAGCAGTGGGTCGATATGGGGGTCGACTCTTTGGGTTGAATTCTGCGACCCTCAGTCTAAAAATTAGATTTTTAAGGTCCGATTTGAGTTCATTTCTCATTCTTTCCCCTCCGTTTCAACTCGGCTTCTTTCCTCTGGGTTGCTACAGTGCCGATTCCCCTACATTGGCCATTTGGATTACGTTTCTCGTCACCTACATCCTTCCTACAGGTATTTCTTCTTCCCTTACCTGTTTTTAGGTTTTCTTTTCTAGGTTTTCACTTGCATATTTCGTTTTCTTCAAATTAAATTTTTTCCAACCGTAAAAATTTGATTTTTATTGGGGGCTTTTGTTGTTGGTGGGTCAATGGATGAAAGCCCTCAAAAATATTTGAGTTTCATCGGTTGGTTATCGAGAAACTCAAAATTTTCTCTTTTTGCCCTAATTTGTCGAAATTTTTGATTTCTCGCAATTTCTTCAAATTGGATTCCGTTAATTGAAATTTCCGACTGTATGAGTATTGCAGGATAGTTTAGAACCTACGTAAGTCCTCCTGCCCACGTGTATGGGTGAAAAGTAAGGCTTTTGGTCAACTTACGTCGTTATAATGTCAAATTTTTTTTGTGATTTTTCTATCTTACTAATCCATTATCTGTTTTTCATTGTGGTCTACAGATATCATGGCTCGCACCAAGGTTCCTAGTGTTCGCGACCGTCTCCGCTTCCGTACCAATGAAGCTGAGACTCGGTATGCCCGCTTTGCCCATAAAAAGGTAGAGGATGGTCGACTGGTGGACTTGGCTAGCCTAGCCTTGTTCAATGTAGAGAGAGCATTTGGTGACATGGGTTGGCTTCCTGTCATCACCTATGACGCCTGCACTTGCCCGGATTTGGTGCGCCAGTTTTATTGTAACCTCCAGGTGGTGGGGGATTACAATGATGTGGATAGGGGTCACGAGCTCAGGATTACTAGCTATGTCAAGGGAGTTGAGGTCACCTTTAACTACCGACAGCTAGCGGATTTGTTGGGCATTTCCTATGATGGACCTATGGTTTACTGTGCTCCTGGAGAGCACCAATTCTCCTCCACAAAGATGAGGGCTGAGATCGATAATCAGCTTCTACGACCTGATCGCTGGCAGATGAGGGCATGCTATATCCGTCCAGCTCCACGGATATTTTGCAAGATTATCTAGCATAATCTGATTCCGCAGAGTGGCCATTACGAGAGGGTTTCTCAGCTGACCCAGTATCTTCTGTACAACATTTGCACTAGACAGCCCGTCTGCCTTCCTTACATCATCATGCGGACTATGATCAGTGCCACATTGCCCAGTCATAGGGGTAATCTACCCTATGGATGTATGATCACTAAACTGCTGACCCGCCTGGGTATGGATTTGTTGGATGAGAAGATTCAGGAAAAATCCTTCTCTGCTCCTCTGGATTAGGATGCCATCTGCAGGATGGGTATGCGGGATGCCCAGGTCAGTGATGAGGGGAGGAACGCGATGGTGCACCCTCGCACTCGCGTGGAGATGGCTGACGCTGAGGCAGCAGCAGCTGCAGCTGGGGTCCCTGGTGGTGCTGTCGGGGATGATGATCGTCTTTACATGGATATGGATTCCATACCACCTCCTTCTCCTATACATGCTGCTTGAGCGAGTACATCTTTTGCGGCTGGTCCTTCACATGCAGCTGGTCCTTCGCATCCACCTTCTAATGACGTGCTGAGTATGTTTCACGAGATTAGAGAGGCTCAGCGCACATCGGATCTGAGGATAGTGGAGCTTCTAGACGCTCAGTGCTGGACTGATCAGTGGGTGGCTGATCTCACAGCTAGTCTTCAGGCGACTCAGACTCAGGTGGCCTAGTTGACTAGAGTCTATGCCGAGGACTATGACAGAGATCGCGAGGCACCGCCTCCTCCTTCACCTCCAGCTTCATGATTGTATTTCTTTACTTTTTCTTTGTAATACAGAGTAACTATCCGGGTTGTGGACTGTACTCTGCTTTAAGTATTAATATATATATTTGTTTCTCTCGCATTGTATTTAAAATTTGTTTCCCCTTTAATAGATGCATTATTCTCTTTTTAAATTGGTCTCAAACATCACTTGTGTTTATAGTGTGTTACTTTTACTTTTTATCCTATCGTAGTTCATAATTGGTTGTGAAATTATGTTGGTCTAGCGGACAAGGCCTAAAAGCTCTGATACCAAGTTGTCACACCCCAATTCTACACTATTTAGAATGGTGTGATGAACCGCTAGCAAACCAACGGTTCAACCAGGATCTCGAGTAGGCTATCCCCGTTTTATCTAAACCTCATACATTCACATTCATAATCAGAGTAAAATACACAATAGCGGAAGTCTTATAGTAAAATGAACTGAGAATCTAAAAGTGGTAATCATATTAAGGTATCAAATTATTTTATTTTAACCGAGACATAAGTAAGTAAAATATCAATTACATCTCCTTAATAAATCCAAAAAAATAAAAGAAACTCTAATCGAATACGCATGAGTTGCACTCGCAAGAGGAGTCATGCATATCAACTACGTCTTCAGCTTCCATCGCCTCCACATGTCCGTACGTAGGAGCATTGATATAATCTTCAACTATGGTACCTGCATTATCAACAAAAAATATTCGACGTCGAGAGGGTGAGCACACATCATGGCTCAGTGAGCAAACAAAACAATGCAACAATACATATGCATGCGATTCAATTCATATCTTTGGTCTGGTTTTACGTTTGCACTGTGCTATAGAAAGGATAGGTGGCCTCCGCACCTCTATGCACGAGAGTGTGGATACGCCCGATGAACCTCTCATCGTCGCCCACAGCACCCATAATGAACATTGTGCAATGAAGGTCACGTTTATCGATGCACAATTCCATACCAACAAATAAACCCCTGATGGCTAGGGCTACAAACGGGGCTCGCTACTAACCAATCCTAATGTCAAACAGTGTATCCAAGGCCTCACCCCAGCATCCCTCAGAGCACCCGTAGAGATAGAGCTAAGGCCCCTCGGTAGAGTATAGGACTTAAGGACCGAGACCCTCCTTGATGCCCTACGTCGCAATAGTTCTGCTAAGGTAATGGCGATACGACGATGCTAATGCACAAGACTTGAGTTAGAGATAGAGCTAAAGTGCCCGGATCAAACACCGCCTAACACTTCCCCTGATGCCCTACTCGCATCAAGTACACTAACCACACACAAACATTCACATGCCTATTCCTAGCATCAATCATCATCATCATGTTATAAGTAAACAAAATTAAATATGCATGAACAATAATAGCAGGAATATTGGATGACATGTTGAATGCACATTACAAGCATATTCGCATAGAATCAAGCATGGCATTGGACTCAAGAAAATAAAAGTAGTTTATTATTAACCAATTAATGTTGGTCTTGTTTCCTCACCTTAGCTTGCTAGTAGATCCTCTTTCAAGCTTTAAGAATCACCTTTATATTGATATTATATTGCTAGAAGACCTAACAAAGTCGATAGAATTTAATTAGATTTAATTCCAATTTTCTAACTTGTCGTTATCTATAGGGTCGTAGGATGGGTCGCAGGTAGGGTAGCAAGATATCTTGCGACCCCCTGTAACAGGGTCAATATCAGGGTCGATGGGTGTATCGACCCTATGTGCGACCACCTCTGGTTTTGGTTGATATTATCATGTTTTGATCCATTCTTCCTTGTTTAACTCCTATGGCTTATTCCATAGTCCATTCCACATACTTTCTATGGATTAGAACTTCTCTTCACCCAATATATAGTCTAATTGATATCCTCCATGGTTTCCATTGAAACCTAACCATGGATGGATGGATTGGGTTTCTCCTACATCTTCCTTCAACTATTCTAAGTCTCACGAAATTCATAGGATTAGTATTCTTACCTGAGAAGAACACTCCTCCTCTGCAACTCTTCTCTTTTTTCTTCTTCTCTCCGTTCCTTCTCTTCTTCCTCTCTTCCTTCTCTTCTCTTCCTCTCAATTCAATTAGGGTTCTAAAAGGAGTGAAAGAGGCCTAGGGACGTCCTTAAAATAGAGTAGAAATATCCTAAAATAAGTCCCTTTGAGATTAGGAAAGAGCCCCATCCGAAATTATGGAAATTTCCTAATTCTGTTTTCGACGGCAACTGAGGGTCGATGAGGGGGTCGATAATCCCGTCGACCCCTATTTCCTAAAGTGTTCGACCCCTTCTATAAAACAGGGGTCTGACTTTCTGTCTTGGGGGGTCCGACCCTCCCTTGCTGGGTATGCGACCCTCCCCTTTATTTAAGTATTTTTGGGTCGATTTAATACCTGGGATCACGATCTCCTTCACGCACTTGGTCCATTTGGCTCGACCACGATAGGTAGACCTGGTTCAAAGTGGTAAGACCGGGTTAGTTTGATACGGGTCTTACAGCTAGTCTATAAGGCAATACCCTAAACTAGGATTTCGTATTATTCCCAATACGCTACTCAGATCGTATTCTGCTGCTACAACAGCTGGGTGCTATACCACCAATGTAATCCAAGCTGCAACTTAGGATTTTGGACAACTACGCTCAATCTTGTCAAGCCCCCACTTGACAGATTACAATGAATAATAAGTGGATTGATTATAAACCCTCTCGTACATCACAAACATATCAATACAGGATTTGTGTGAGTAATTACCTTTTCAATGTGACTACAACATGTGTAGAGCTCACCAAGCAAGCTTCCCAATCTCTCCATTGATGGTGGGTGTCCTTCTTCACCAAGAGTTGGAGTTTAACTCTCCCAATGCATATTTTCCACAATCATGACTTCATTGTATGTTCAATACTTGTTCTTGGTACACTACCCTAGCTCCAATGGAGCACTGATGGCCAATAGGGGTAGGTGGAAGTCATACAACCTCTCTAAAGTTTTCCAACAATGGTTTTTCCTTGAAAATAGCACTTCAATCCCACTAGAGCTCTCTAACACTGTTTCATTGAATTGCACTTTAAAAATGGAGAAGATGGGAACTTGAATCACCTAGATCGGAGCTCAGACGGCCAAAATATGGTCATTAGAAGATCGACCACCCAGATTAGATCAAATGGAATCTTGGAATCTGATTCCGTACTCCATGATGCACCCAAGTGCCGCCGACACTGATGTACCATATGTCATTGTCTAGACATGATTGGCAGATTGAAGAATCTTCATTATCTGCTTTCTGATACGTCAGATAAAGCAGAAATGACTATTGGCCATTGGGTCATCATCATCACGTCAGGCTGACTCGGTGTAAATCCTGGCCTTCGAATTTGAATCCTCATCATTGACGCATTGTACCAGCAGTTCACCAAATCATTGAGCCACCTTCATTCGACGTGGCTCACCATAATAAATTGTACCTGGCCAATAAAAAGTCTCGTTGGAGAACTTGACGAGAATAGGCGCGTAGCACTAGATACTGTAATTTTTTCAGCCATCGGATGGGCATCTAGGCAATGTGGCTTGATCCAGGCACTTCATCTCAAATTAAGGCTTTTCTTCTTGGACAAAAATGCCCCTGATAATTCTATAAATGACCTCTAGAATTTGATTTTATTAAAACCATCGACTGAGGTACTTTGCTTACCAAGAGCAAATGCATTACGTCGAACACCTGCTGTACACTAGGGTCCAGGCATTGTGGGGGCTTGCGAGATGAGCCGGTGCGACAGGCTTGCCTTGCGAGCCTGCCGGGCATGCTGTCTTGTGGGCCTGCGAGTGGCATGGCATGGCCCTGCTGGCTGGTTTGTTGTGGGTGTGGCATGGCTGGCTTACTGTGCGTGTGGCATGCTGGTGCTGAGCCTGTTGGTTGGCCTTGCTGCCTTGCCATGCTACCTGATAGCTGTTGCATGGCATGCTAGCCTGGCTGTTGGCACCATAGGTGGGACCCACCTGGTCCCCACCATACTGATAGTCTCTCTCCTCTTTTTTTTTCTCTACATTCTTTCTCTTCTTTCTCTGCCTTTCTTGTACTACACTACATACACATAGAGCACTGTGTAGACTATCCTACCATGATTGATCTGTCCACTTTGTCTTTTGCTGATTGCCATATTTTCTCTCCTCCTCATCACTCTGCTAAGGTTGTCAACAATGACAACACACTCTGTACTAATGATAACTACTCAATACCTGCTCAACTTGGTCAAGGTTCTAACAATCTCTTCCTTTAGAATTGTTGACAACCCATACAAGATATCTGCTCACAATATCTCTGCACACTGCCTTTATCGCCCTTTGACAACAAGCCCAAAGGACATACTGACATGAGAAATACTCCCCCTTCATACATACCCGCTTTGCATAGCCTCACTTATAGGGGTGCCCACCGCATCTTCCCAATCTAATAGGTGAAAAGTGATGCTATGCAGTCATCAACTCCCCTTACATATGTGCCATCTACAGTGTGCCAAGAGTCACCACTCCTAGCTAGTCTCTGAGTCTCTCAAAGGAGTCCTTTGGAAAGGCCTTCGTGAAAATGTCTATCAATTGGTCTGCATTGGAAATGAAGTCCAAGCTCACTTCCCCCTCAAGCACATTCTCCTTCAAAAAATGATATCTAACATCAATGTGCTTGGTTCTTGAGAGTTGCACATGATTTTTGGAGATAATTATTGCACTCATGTTATCACATTTATTGATCACTGGCTCCTCATAAATAACACTAAAATCTGATATTTACCTTTTCATCCAAATTACTTGAGTACATGTAGCTGCAACTGCTATGTACTCTGCCTCTGTTGTGGATAGGGAGACAAACTCTTGCTTCTTGCTGTGCCATGCTACTAGGTTCTTTCCCAAAAAGAATGCACTACCATTAGTTGTCACACCCCTCTGCACCATTCAGAACGGTGTGATGAACCGCTACAAACCAACGGTTCAACCAGGATCACTAATAGGCGGTATCCATTAAATAAAACCATGCACATCCACGACCATAATCAGAATAAATACACAATAGCGGAAGTCTTATAGTAAATGAACTGAGCATTCTAAATGTAATAATCATAATTAAAATATCAAATTATTGTTGTATCAACTGAAACATAAATAAATAAAATATCAATTACATCTTTTATAAATTTAAATAAAAATCCTAATAGAACACGCATGAGTTGCACTCGCATGAGGGGTCATGCGTATCCTCTAAGTCTTCAGCCTCCATTGCAGCAACACGCGCATACACCGAATCATTTATATAATCTGCAACCATGGTACCTGCATCATCAACTAAAATATTCGACGTCGAGAGGGTGAGCACACATCATGGCTCAGTGAGCAAACAAAACAATGCAACAAACATTTGCACGCATTTAATTCATATCTTTGGTCTGGTAAATAAGTTTGCAATGTGCTATAGAAAGGATAGGTGGCCGCCGCACCTCTATACACGAGTGTGTGAAGCCGCTTAAATAACCCGGTTACTCGTCATCCCATATGCACCCATCATGGAATAGAGATAGAGCTAAAGTGCTGAGGCCCAGCCTATGACACTTCCCCTGATACACTACCCATACCAATACGTAAGCCCCTGCTGGCGAGGGCTTGCAAACTGGGCTCGCAACTAACCAATCCTAATGCCAATCAGTGTATCCAAGGCCTCACTCTCCAGCATCCCTCAATACGTCCATAGAGATAGGGCTAAGGCCCCCCGGCAGAGTTAGAGACTATATGGTCCGAGACCACCTCCCCTCATACCCTACGACGTAATAGTTCCGCTAAGGTAATGGCGATACGACGATGTCAGTGGACAAGACTTGAGTTAGAGATAGAGCAAGAGTGCTGAGGCCCCGCCTATGACACCTCCCCTTAATACTCGCTCGCATCAAGCACACCAACCACACACATACATCCACATGCCTATTCTTATCATCGTCATCTTCATCATCATCATCATGTCATAAACAATAAATAAATATGCATGAACAGTAATAATAGAAATATTGGATGAAATGTTGAATGCACATAACAATCATACACGCATAAAATCATCCATGGCATTTGACTAAAAAATAAAACAGTTTATTATTAATCAATTAATTTAGGTCTTGTTCCCTCACCTTTATTTGATCGTATGTCCTCTTCCAAGCTTTAAGAATCAACTATATATCGATATTATATCACTAGAAGACCTAACCAAGTCGATAGAATTTAATTAGAATTAATTCAGACTTTAAAAGCATGATGTTAACTGGGGGTCGATGCTAGGGTCAGAGGTTCCATCGACCCTGGGTGTGACCACCCCTATTCTGGACTTTCCGAACACTGGGGGTCGATGATCAGGGTCTGGTAGGGTCGATTGGCCATCAACCCCCTATGCGACTTCCTTTTGGTTTTATCAATTTTTCATCCTACAGTTCATTCTTCGTGTTTGGGGTCCTATGGCTTGCTTCTACAATCTATTCCACACATGTTCTATGACCTAGAACCGTAGTTCATTCACCTATATGGCTTTCATGATCTCCCCCCATAGTTTTCCATGAAAACCTAACCATGGGTAGATGATTTGAGTTTCTCCTAGATCATTCCCTCTTCTCTATCTATTCTAAGGTCTGTAGAATTTCATGGAGTTAGTATCCATACCTGAGAATTAGGCTTGTTCCTCTGAAGCCTTCTCTTTGATCTTCTTCTCCACTTTCCTTCTCTTCTCTTTCTCTTCTCCTTCTCTTCTCTTTCTCTCAATCCAATTAGGGTTCTAAAAGGAGTGAAAGAGGCTTAGGGACATCCTATTTATAGAGTAGAAACTCCCAAAATAAGTCCCATTGAGATTAGGAAAGGTTCCAATTGAAATTAGGAAAGTTTCCTAATTTTCGGTTCGTGCTGTTTTTACCGATTATCGGGGGTCGATTGGGGGGTTGGAGATCCCGTTGACCCCTGGTTCTTTAAATGTTCGACCCCCGGTATAAAACTGGGGGTCTGACTTTTATACTGGGGGGGTCCGACCCTCCCTTGCTGGGTATGCGACCCTCCCCCTATTTTAGTGTTTTTGAGTCAGTTTAATACTTGGGATCGCGATTTCCTTCACGCACTTGATCCATTTGGTTAGACCATGATGGGTAGACCTGGTTCAAGGTGGTAAGACCGGGTTAGTTTGATATGGGTCTTACAACTCCCCCTACTTATAAAAATTTCGTCCTCGAAATTGTACATACCTTCTGAGTCGAATAAATGAGGGTATTGCTTTCGCATAGCATTCTCTTCTTCCCATGTAATTTCTTCCATGTCTCTAATTCTCCAGGTGACCTTAACATAATAGATATCTCGGTTGCATAGTCGTTGAACCTTTCGGCTGGTGATTTCAGATGGTATTACTTTAAATGTCAAATCCTCAGTCAAATCAGGTAAGTCTATTGTCAAAACGTGTGTTGGATCCTTGACATACTTCTTCAATAAGAAAATGTGAAATACATCATGCACACTTGACATAGACGGTGGTAGTGCTAACTGGTAAGCCACTTTCCCATGCTTAATGGGTTTTAGCGGAAAGTGGGGAAGAAATGGGTATTAGCAAAATTGTCTCCCTCCATTTTTCTTCTTTTCAATCTCCCTCACTCTTCCTCTTCCCGACTCAACCGATATCTGTTGAGAATTTTAGCAGAACTGAAGTAAATTGGTAGTTAGGTCTAAACTATGATTAACAAAATTAGTCTTTGATCCTTTTCTGAGAAAGTGATGAGAATGTGAAGAAACACATGCAACCAGAAAGTCAGATATAAAATTAAGTGAATGATTACCAGATCATCTTCTTCATGGCTAATTCCTTTCCCAAACACAACACGTAACCAGACTGTTCTCTTCCTCAAGAAAGGAACATCTCTCTTGCATAAAAAATAAATTTCATTTTATCTACTTTAACACTCTTGGCAATAAAGCTGCTTTGGTCGCCATGGAAGCCGCAAGCAGAGGACAAAAAAGGAACAATTATAAACCTAGATAAATACTGAAACTAATTAATGGAAGCATGGAACAGGAATCAAAATCAAAATCTTACATTTCTAACTTTCTTTAGCTTGCTGCCTTGTGGGCTTTGATTATTTCCCTTCTCCTCGTGTTTACCATGCTCATTGGGTGACTCAAGAGAGTTCCACTTCCTCTTCAATCTTCTCTTCATTCCTTCATTTTCTTCTTCTTCTTTTTTTTGGATTCACATCGTCTCCTCCCAGTCATTCTGGGAGGACACGGTAGCCTGCTTCGTATGGCTGCCACGTGGCTCTCAGGTGAATCCGAGACCCACGTCCAAGCTGACACCCCCTGTCTGCTTGGCTTGTCGGCTGGGTGTCAGCTCGGACGTGGGTCTCGGATTCACCGAGAGCCATGTGGCAGCCATCCGAGGGAGGTTGCCACTGTCCTCCCAGAATGACTGGGAGGAGAGGATGCGAATCCCTTTTTTTTGTAACCCCGAACATTATATAGTTAAAACCCTCTTTTACATGTCTTCTTGATTAAGATTCAGTACTTTCTAGTTATCCAAAGCCTCATGAAACATCAAGCAACCACAGCCCCAAGATGCATAACCTCGACGTGGAAAATCGTAGCTTCACCGCTTCCTCAGTAGTGAGCTCCTTCACTACAGAGGAGCCCATTCTGGTGTGCCAGTGCCCGGCTTGTGCATATGGTGGTCCTTGATTGTTGCGATGACAACCTTATTGGATTGATGTTGCATCCTTTTGTTTTCTTTACACTTTTGGGTATATTTGTATATGGTGATGTGAGGATATACTGTTTTCCCTCCAAGTCCTCTCTTCCGTGTCTCGAAAGAAAGAGGTTTGGATTTGATGGAAACACAGGGATCGTTCCTAAACATGGGATCATAGGCTTTCGCCTTGTGATCTTATCCACCAATGCCAATGGACAGAAACAAATTTGGAGCTGCCACCTAGATTAAGGTTTAGGACCTCTAAAATTGTAATCTCACTATAAGAGACATCTATGACGCATAACCCATGAATCAGGCTTTGGTCTCCTTAAAGATCGGTTAAACGTCTAATTTTATAATTTAGGAAGGTATTAGACACCCAAACTGTCCAATCCGAAAGTCGATCTCCCATACTATTCATTTCCTATAATCTATTCTAATGACATTTGGGGTCAATGGTTGACTATGGCTTTGAAAGATCCTAAATCAAGTTGTTAAGTTCTACTACCTGGGGGTTTAGCCAAACATGTTTTGAAACAAATAAAAAAATAAATTTAATGTGTGGGAATCAAATTGTGATTGGATAACAGACCAATCAGAAAATTCTATGTATCTCAATCCTATGATTCTATTAGATATCACACATATGCCTATCTTACAGTGAACCTAAGCTCCCTCACTCAAATTAGATAAACCAGGATTTGAAGACAATGAACCAAATCTGAAGTCTACCCAGACTTCTTACAAGCATTGGAAGTATTCCAAGAATCAGGTTTCCTACATAGTTCGACGAAAAACAATTGATGGAAAACGGGTTAAACTACGATGAAACCGATGTTTTAAACCAAACTTTTAAATCAATAATTTGGACCAAGATTTGAACCAATTTGAACCGATATTGAAATCCACATTTGAATCAAAGATTTGAAATAAGATTGAAAATCAATTTGAAACTAAGGTGCATTGAGTACAGAACATTTGTTTCTGAACTGCCTACGTATTCCAACATAGTCTAGGAATCAAGTCCTAACATAGTTCGACAAATTTAAAAAAAAAAAAAAAAGTGTTTAAAGCCTAACAAGCTACGACCCTGTAAAAAAACCAAATTTTAGCAAAATCGAAAAATGGACCAAATTTGGGAACTTTACCGAAATTGTCCAAGTATCCTAGTATTGCTCGGGATTCAGGTGTCCGCGTAGTTCAGATGAGAAAAATCAACAAAGGCAAGTGTCCAAAGCCTGACAAGTAAAATAGCCCACCAAACCTGGATTTTGAAACCAAAACAATTCAAACAAAATGTAAATTGAGTTCCTACTGCCATTAGTAAAGCAAGTAGACCACCCAAGCTACGGATTGTGAACAGTTTGAAATTACCCAAGAGGGTCCTTTTGTCCTTTTAAAACAAAGGATTTCCTTTTAAAAATAAAAATAAACTGTTTACATCATGGGAAATGAAATATAAGGGATGAGGATCCCTTCTAAAGTTAAACTCATTCGAGTCCCGCTTCATTCAAATATACTGTTGCATGCAACGTGTGGCACGACACGACAGACCAATGTATGCAGTGAAGCAGTGAAGCTGTGAAGGGGATACAAAGAGTGGATACGGATTGCCCTATCTACCCTAACCTGCATCTTACACTAAAGGTTGGTCGCTAGGCCTTCTAAATTAGGCGTTTTCTAACTCGTAGAAATATGTGGGTGCTCACTAGTACACCCACACCAAGCAATCTGTTAACAGAAATAAGGTGGTAGCTCCACTAGCGTATCCACAACAAGCATGAGAGACAAACCAACAATAATCATTCAACATAATTAAGCATGTGATTAAACTAATTAAGTATGGAGCATCAAACATGAACCCAAGCATGAAAATTAATTATATCAAGCACATCACAAATTTATCATGAGAGTATGGCAATGAGCATGAGAATGTACGAGGAACTAAACCAGTTCAAACACTAGGACCAACGGTCATTCATTAAACCAATACCATATGCCCAAAAAAACAGAACAGAAAAATTAGGTGAGCCTAAGCATTTAGACCGAACCCAAATACAAAATTAAAATAACATTAAGCACGAAATGACTAATAAAGCGAACAGGTTGAAACAAAATACGGGCTGAACCAAAAGGATTTAACTTGAATATTTAACCTAAACCAAGTACGAGGTTGAATTGGGTTTAACATGATTAATCTAATCCAAACAAAAGCTTTTAGACTGATCTACAATGATCAAACCAATCCTATCATGTGGCTAAGCTAACCCATCATTAAGGATTAGTTAGTCCAATATCAGAATTGAACTGATTCAAAATTGAATCAGTTCAAGACTACAATTCATGAAGTCCAAATCTGCTCATTCCATAAAGAAAAAGCAAGGGAACATCAGGAAATTCTAGAGCAAAGGTAAAACTAACAAACAAGGAGATAAATCAAATTTGACTCAATAGATGAACAAAATATACCAGATTTAGCCGATAAAAGGAGCCAACCTGAAACCAAGTGGATTTGACCATTAAAGGAACTAACCCAAACCAAATCAGATTTTGACCATTAAAGGGAACCAACCCATATTTGACAATTAAAGAAATCAGTTCAATTAGGATTAGTATCCAACCTATTAAGATGGGATTTGATCAATTAAGATGAGATTTGGTCCATTGAGATGAGATTTGACCAAATCAAAATGGTAATTGAACCAATTAGAAATGGGATTTGCCTAATTGAGATTGGATTGACCCAATTTGATGGAACCGGTCCAATTATCAATGGAAAAGAAATATTAAAAATGGAGATCAATTAAGAAAAGAATTGATCGTGAGATGTGATTTGACTCAATCAAGCTGAGAACTGAGGCAATTGACCTAGTTGACCCAATTTGATGGGAATGACCCAGATGGTCCAATTTGATGGGATTTAACCCAATAAGACCAAGTCGACAGAATGTAACCAAACCAGCCCAAACCAACAGAATTTAACCCAATTAAGTGGATTTGGTCCAATCAAGATGAAAAATCCAATTAGGGAGAACCATGAATTAAAGGTGAAAATCTATCGATCTTTGACAAAATCAAATGAGCTACTAAGATAAGTGTTGTAAAAATAGAATAAGAACCTTAAATGAGAACTACTTACCTGTTTAGTATTTTCAATTATCTATTAAAGAAGGTAATAAAGATAATCACTCAAGATGATGAGGATATAGGTTGGGTCGTATCATAATCGACACTGTTCTAAAGTCAAAATTTGCCTTCATAGGTGCAATCGGGTTATGATCTAGCTCCAAGATAAAACAGTCTTCACTTCTGACAGCAAACATACACTTGTTTGATGCACCCCTTTGAATACGTAAGAGTTGTGTTTAGGTCAAATGCAAGACAATAATGCAATTTCGGTACAAATAATGGTGTTTCGAAAAACAAAAGGGAATACCCTCGGTATGTGCTCACAAAGAGGGAGAGAGAGTGAGAGAAAGAACCAAGTAAATAGTTCTTCTCACAATTAAATTTAAGGCTTCTCCATCTTCTATTTATAGAGGAAAACATTTCTTTTCAAGGCACCCCAAAGGAAGGGTGTGTTTCTCTCCAAACCAATATATTTTTACTAGACACCCAAAGAAAGGGTATGTCCCTTGTAAAAACACTTCATGAATCCAAGTCAAACTGATTAAACTGTTACCCACCTAATAATTCCGGGTCAAATGTGTTAAACCATTACCGATCCAATAAAAACCAAATTGAAACTCAGTCCATCCAACGGGTCTTGGGTTCTAATCTCACCAACCTTACTAACCTCACTAATTTATAAACATGAAACGAATGGCCACGACAAAGTTTTTCTTCCAACATAATGGACAACAACCAATGAACTTTAAAAAATGATTTTTAAACATAAGGCAACAGTAAAGAAATTAAAACAACATTAAGCACAGATTAACTAATAAACGAATGGGTTTGAAACAAAATTTGGGTTGAACTATACAATTTTAATTCGAATATTGAACCCAAACCAAGTACGAGATACTTGAACTGGATTTAACATGATTAATTCAATCCAAACAAAAGTTTAAACCGACCTACAATGATTAAACCAATCCTACCATGTGGGTGAACTAGTCAATCATTAGGGATTAATTACTCCAATAATAAAATTGAACTAATTTAAAATTGACCCAATTCAGGACAACAATTTATACAGTCCAAATCTACTTATTCCTTAAAGAAAAAGCAAGGGAACATCAAGACATTCTATAGCAAGGGTAAAACTAACTAGGAGAAAAATCAAATTTGACCAAATAGACGAACAAAATATACCAGATTTAGCCGATAGAAAGAGCTAACCCGAAATCAAGTGGATCTGACCATTAAGGGAACTAACTGAAACCAAGTCAAATTTTGACCATTATTAAAGGGAACCAACCAAACCAACCAGATTTTGACAATTAAAGAGAACCAACCCAAAGCAATCTAGATTTGACAATTAAACAAATCAGTTCAATTAGGATTAGTATCCAACCTATTATGATGGGATTTGATCAATTGAGATGAAATTTGGTCCATTGAGATGAGATTTGACCAAATCAAAATGATAATTTTGAACCAATTAGAAATGGGATTTGCCTAATTGAGATTGGATTGACCTGACCCAATTTGATGGAATCAATCCAATTGTCAATGGGAAAGAAATATTAAAAATAGAGATCAATTAAGAAAAGAATTAATCCTGAGATATGATTCGACTCAATCAAGACGAGAATTGACCCAATTGACCTAGTTGACCCAATTTGACTGGAATGACCCAGATGATCCAATTTGATGGGATTTAACCCAACAGGACCAAGTCGACAGAATGTAATTAAACCAGCCCAAACCAATGGAATTTAACCCAATTGACCCAATTAAGTAGATTTGGTCCAATCAAGATGAAAAATCCAATTAGGGAGAACCCATGAATTAAGGTGGAAATCTATGGATGCTTGACAAAATCACAATGAGCTACTAAAATGACACCACATGAGTTATGGATAGCCAACATTGAAATGGTATCACCAGTGGGTTACAATATGTGACCACATGTAGTGCAGGATTTATAAACATGAAGCGCGGGAAACAAACTAAACAAACAAACAAAATGAACAGAAAGTATGGAATCTTCAAGAGAGATTAAAAACACCATGGCCACGACAAAGTTTTTCTTCTAACATAATGGACAACAACTAATGAACTTTAAAAATTCATTTTTAAATATCAAGGACAACACTAAAGAAATTCAACAGCTAGATGTATGAATTAAAAATCAAGACAAATCTAAATCAAACAAATGGCAGAGAGACATAAAAGGAATACCTGGGATATACAGGTTATTTGGATCAACAATCTCAAATCTCAAAGAGGTTGAAGATGATTTGAACCTATAGCTATAGTCCACAAATGTTTGGTCGACAGAGAGATACGCTTGCCAGAAGGACTGATCAACATATGGTGCGGTGAGTCACAATGGTCATATGAATGAAGTTTTAAAAACTTAATTTTTTTCTAAATATCATTGTACAAGTTCTCCGGTGCCACTTCCAAACATAACCTCCATTAGATGGTTATAAACAGTATCCTTGAGCGGTGGTAAAATGTCTTGCACCACAATTGGTTCTAGGAATTTCTCTTTCGCATTATTTTTTTAGAGCAGCCAAGAAGGATGGGAATCCCATCACATGCATCAACTCTTGATCATCGCCTGGTAATAACTTCGAGGAGGTCTGGCATACCTTGTTTAAAGTTGATCCAATAATAGAGTACACCCATCCATCCCATAAATGCACACCTAAAGACTTAAGAGCTGTCTTTGCCACAAAGGTGGTCTACTTTGCACAACTTTGGAGAAAATCACAAAGGTGATCTACATTGCACAATTTTGGAGAAAACTACAAAGGTGGTCTACTTCGTAGTCATGACATAGGGAAGGAACATCATCTTCTTCATCATGAACCTTGGATTGATGTTCCTTCCTCTTCATTTTGATTTTATTTTCTTATACTAAAACTTTGGAAGAAGTTACGAATCCGTTGGAAAAATCATGACGAAGAGAAGGAACATCATATTCTTAATCATGAACCTTAGATTGATGCCTTCCCCTTTCATTTTGATTTCATTTTCTTATACTAAAACCTAGAAAGAAGTTACAAATCTTTTGGGAAATCATCACAAAGAGAAGAAACAACATCTTCTCCATCATGAACCTTAGATTGATGTTCCTTCCCCAATAGTTTCACAACATTAAATAATCAAGAAGTTCCCTTGACATTCAAATATGATTTTTGATTAAGGAAGATTTTATTTTTCAAATAAAAAATAACTAATTTAGTTTGCTCACCATTAAAATAGGAAGTAATATATAAAACTTATTTAGCTAACTGAAGTTAGCAACGTTAACTCAGGACACATGTCATCCAAATAGAGGTACATGCAGGTGATCTGGACTCGTCTACCACCCCCTTCCTTTTTTTTTTATTCGAGAACCTCCTCCACATTTTTTTTGTTTTTTTTCAAACATCAAAACCTTCTCTCCTCTTTTTTTTTAGGAAAATTTCACCCACTTCCCTTGTAGTTGAGCTTAATTTAATAACAAGCACCCACTTTTTACTGTAATAATTACAATAATACCCTTGCTGATCCCCAAACATTAAATAGACTAACAAAAAAGGAATAAAAAGACCATTTTACCCCAGCACCATTCCCTTTGATTTTGTCTTAACTTGCCTTTCTCTCACCTCCCTCAAATAAATTCGAACGGCCCTTGCCTCTCAAAATCCATGTTCTCCCGTCCTGACTGAACTGCATCTGGATGAAGCTTGAAATTATGTAGAATGTTCCGTGTAATTAGGGCAAAAAGAAAATCATCAACTTGTATACTAGTCACAAATTAGAGCGAGGGCGACTTTTTAATCGTGTGGAGCTCTGGTGGGATAGATCAGTGGCTGGAATACATAGAAAACAAAGGCTTCTAAGTGCAATTGAATCGAAGATAGCATGCGGCGAGAACAGAGCTAGGTAGTATAAAAATCCTCTCCCACCTGAGTTTGGGCGGGAGAGTTGGCGGCCTGGATGGATGGCCGCCACCTGGCTCTCGGGTGGATCCGAGCCCTCCATCCGAGCCGACAAGCTGAGCCGACAGGGGTGTCGGCTCGGATGGAGGGCTCGGATCCACCCGAGAGCCAGGTGGCGACCATCCATCCAGGCCGCCAACTCTCCTGCCCAAACTCAGGCGGGAGAAGATGTGGATCCGAGCTAGGTAATGAGATGGGTTCAAAATCAAAGCCGGGACAAAAAAGTTTATTGCTAGGGACTACAAGGCATTATAATGGGAAATGTTCAAAGATAAACGAAGTATATATAATTGAGAAAGAAATAAATAGTTGCAGGTTGAAGAAAACTTGCCGAAAAATAGAGCGTCCATAGGTGTTGGGAATGCTGAGTAAGATTAACCTGAAATCGAGGAAAACATTCCACGGTCTCCTCTATTAACTTCACTCTTTCCCTTTACTTCATATTTTCGTTTCATACCTTCTCCCGCTTCACCATTAGCATTTGATAGACCTAGGCTTTACGAACCAGACAACAGGAAAAGGAGGGAGATCGAAGGGAAAGGGAACATTTCAGACCTCATTTCAGAACCTCTTTCTACGTCGAATTTTGCTCATATGTGTGTCTCTCCCCTCACTGCTCCTCTTCTGCGATTTTCTCCTTAGAAGAAGCTGTTGGATTGATGTGGCCCTATTGCCATGTCAGTCTGACACATGTGCAAAGTGGGATCCGCCATCACCTGTAACTGTCTTAATGGGAGACAGTTACAAGGAGGCATATAAGAGAGGGACTCTGGTTTCAAGACGAGGTTACGTTAATCCATCCATACGTAAAACCTAAGGAGAGACTGAGAAACCAGAAGTCAGTCCCTAAATACATTGACGAAGGCATTACAATAAACTTGACGGCAATGGCATCGAATACTTCGAACACTTCTGCAGTGGCTGATTCGATATTCGTCGGACCAGGACCAGCAGGAGGTATGTTAATCTCTTTTTAATGGATTTTATATGGTATCAGAGCAAGGATCGCATGCCTCGCCGGTCAATTTTTTTATTGTTCCTCGGATCAAGATGTCGGTGTATTTTATTTAAAAAAAAAAATTCTGGAATGCTTTCGGGCAACCATGTGAGGGCTGCTTGCAAGTGTGCACCCGCATGGCTGCCGGCCCACAAGCCTGCAGGCCCGCAGTCACTGTACAACATGTAGCGGCAGGCCAGCAGCACTGCCGCTAACAGCGCTAGCAGCAGCAGGCCAGCCCGCAAGGGGCAGCCTGCCGCAGCCTTGCGATGCGCAGCCAGCAGCAGTTACTGCAGATGGCTTGCGCTGAGATCACCAGTTTGGTTGGTTGCGGCGGTGCCGTGGTGCTCTCCATTATTCCAAGGGGAGTGCCGAAAGATTCGGCACGTTTCAGCCGTTGTTACCGACGATTTTCGTTTTGAAATGCATTCGGTTAAGAAGGATGGCAATCCTTTGAAAATTGAATTTTCTCTTGTGGGCTTTTTGGTCCTTTTAGACATTTTTAAAGAATTTAAAAAAAAAATATAAACTCTAACCCGTGTCATTTTTTGACCCGGAACCTTCTTGAACCGGTCTGTGTTGAACCGGTTGGACTTGGTTTCTTTTGGTTCGCCCCGGTTTGACCCAAACCCATTTTGTAAAGTTTAAGATTCTGTTTATGGTGTTATTTAGTATTTTTATACTGCTTTTTATTGTCTATCATCATTGCTTTGTTACAGACCGGATGTCACTTTTCAAGTGACTGAACGTTTTGTGACAGTCTGTTCAGAACGACGTTAAAGGTCATGAACAGTGACTGTATATATTGTGACAGTCTATTATAAACGTCGCAAGTCTTGAATAGTGACTGTTTCTGTTGTGACAGTATGTTCTGAACGTCGCTAAAGGTCCAACTTTTGTTAATGACATTTATAGATAGAACATCACTGTATCTATAACAGAATGTATTAAGCACTATTTGATTAATTCTAATTGTTGTTTTGAATATATTATTGTCTATTGCTGCATTTCAATGTTATAAAACTATGAAACCCATGTGTCACACTAAAGTTTCATATGACACACTAAGGATATGGGTATGTGATGCAAATTTATTTGCAAAACTTGCCACTGAGGGACTAAATTGTTGCCACAATTTTGAGAAGTCCATTATGCTCAGTATAAGAGGCAGTTTATCGAATAAATTTCTTTGGCATCATTTGTAATGCAACTTGTGCATGGATTTTGGCACTTGTCCCCAAAGGGAAGTAGTCAATCTTCATGTATGAGTTGGAATAAGATGGAATGCAAAGCATTCAGGCAGAAGGAATTCTTATGGCCCAAAGTTACAGGATTCCTTTTGGCTTGATTGTAATGTGTTTCAGTCTTATTAATTAAGAAGTAAACCTCACAAATCACAGTCTTTGCCCAAAGGTAGACTGTGAGGAGTTTTGGTTTGCTGCTGACGTTATCATTATAACTTGATATCAGCATCTAAGTAACAACTTGTGATAAGTTACAGCTTTTTCCCAAAGGTAAGTTGTAGCAAGTCACATTTGTTTATGATTAAGCATTGGCTTTTTCATTATTGAGTTAGTGAGCATGTCACTTATTAAGTTATTGTTTTGATTGCAGTTGTACTGGACAATCAAATGGGGCTCCCTATATTGAATGGGGAAAACTATGCTGAATGGCTCGAGTTGCTCGAACTAACCCTAGGCTGTATGAACCTTGATTTGGCTATCAATGAGGAAAAACCTGAAGATCTCACTGATGAAAGTACACCAGATCAGAGAGATTACTATGCAAAATGGCAGAGGAACAACAATATGAGTTTGAGGCTCATTAAGGCCAATATGAGTAGAACAATCAGAAGGTTCATTCCTGACAAGCCTACTGCAAGGGAATATCTTGATGCTGTTAAGGAGCAGTATGTCAACACTGACAGTTCTACAGTGAGCACTCTGATAGCAAAGCTTGGAGCTATAAAGTACAATGAAAGCAAGGATGTACGTGATCACATCATGAAGGCAAGAGACATTGCAACCCAACTGAAAGACTACGAGATAGACCTTTCGGAAGTTTACCTTGTGCACCATATTCTCAATACTCTCCCTAAATAATTTGAGACTTTTAAGGTCACCTTCAATGCACAAGACAGGAAATGGTCTGCAAATGAACTCCTAACCAGATGCGTACAAGAAGAGGGACGCTTAAAGAGAGAATCTAAAGCTAAGAGTGTGAATTTGACTTTCAAGGAGCGTGGACAATCCAGCAAGTCAACCAAGCCTTGGTTGAAAAATAAGGGTAAGAAGCTTATGAAGAAAGAGGGGAAACCTAAAGAACCCAAGTGTTTCTTCTGCAGAAAGAAGGGACACTATAAGAAGGACTGTGCTAAGTTCAAAGCTTGGCTGGAAAACAAAGGTATGTCATTTGTTTGTTTTGAGTCTAATTTGGTGAATACTCATCACAATAATTGGTGGATTGATTCTGGATCAACAATCCATGTTTCCAATACCTTGTAGGGGTTTCTGCAAACAAGGCCACCGAATGAAAATGAGAGGAGCATCTACTCAGGAAATCGAGTGCAATCTCAAGTGGAGGTTGTTGGAGTTTACAGACTCATCCTGCAATCTGGAGCTGTGTTGGATTTAAATAATTGCTTTTATATTTCGTCTTTTTCTAAGAACTTGATATCTGTTTCAAGATTAACACCTTTAGGGTTTGTGTTTAATTGTGATGCTACTGTATTTAGTTTGTACAGAAACAATATTTTGTTCGGTTCTGGTTCTCTTGTGGATGGATTATATTTAATACATTTAGATCCGGTGTTTGAAAGTAATTTACTTACTTCTTCTGATACTATTGGCAACAAAAGGTTTATTGTGAATGAGAATTCATCTAAACTTTGGCACCAAAGGTTAGGTCATATCTCTATAAATAGACTCAAAAGGTTGGTGAGTGAAGGAGTCCTAGAAACCCTAAACTTCTCAGATTTTGGGACTTGTGTGGACTGCATAAAGGGAAAGCAGACCAACAAGTTTAATAAAGGTGTTCGACGTAGTTCTGAGACACTTGAAATCATACACACAGATATATGTGGTCCATTTTCTACACCTTGTATTAACGGTCAGAGATACTTTATCTCATTCATAGATGATCATACCAGACACATGTATCTCTATCTCATAGATCATAAAGATGAAGCACTTAATGTTTTCAAGATCTAAAGATTTGAAGTTGAGAAACAAACTGGGAAAATCATTAAGATTGTTCGATAAAATAGAGGTGGGGAATATTATGGAAGATATACGGAATCTGGACAGAATCCAGGACCATTTGCCCATTACCTTAAAGAGCAAGGTATAGTCCCGCAATATACCATGCCTGGGTCTCCTGACCAAAATGGCAATGCTGAAAGAAGGAATCAGACACTTATGGAAATGGTAAGAAGTATGATAAGTAATTCTAAACTTCCGTTAAGTTTGTGGAGTGAAGCCCTTAAGACTGTAGTGTATATCCTCAATAGGGTACCATCAAAAGCAGTTCCAAAGACACCTTATGAACTTTGGAGAGGATGGAAACCCAATTTAAGACATACACGTATATGGGGTTGTCCAGCTGAGGTCAAGGTATATAACCCACATGAAAGGAATTAGATCCTAGAACATTCAGTGGATACTTTATTGGTTATCCTGAGAGATCTAAGGGCTATAGGTTCTTTTGTCCCTCACATACAACCTTAATTGTAGAATCTAAAAATGCCAAAAATTTTGGAGGATGGCAACAACAGTGGGAGTCAAGACATTCGGAACATTCAGTTTGATGAACAATCTGTTCAAGTTCCTAGTCCCACATGAGAATTTAGAGGATATATTCCTCCAATTGTTGTATATAGAGGATCATCATCTACTGAACCGGTACCAAATGAACAGGTGCCTGATGAACCGATGCCTCATAACAGCGTAGTTGTTGTAGAACCTGTTACTCAACCTTCTCAAGTTCAAAATTAGGTTGATGATCAAACAGTGTTAAGAAGATCCTCGAGAGTCAAAAAACCGGCAATATCTTCTGATTATCAAGTTTACCTCCAAAATAGTGATGGTGGTGATGGGATTAATCAAGAACCAACATCATTTTCACAAGCCATGAACTGTAATGATTCCATTCAATAGCTTAACGCCATGAAGGATGAGATGGATTCTATGTATAAGAACCAAGTTTGGGATCTTGTCAAATTACCTAGTGGAGCATCCCCTGTGGGATGCAAATGGGTTTTTAAAACCAAAAGAGATTCCACTGGTAAAACATCGAAAGATATAAAGCCCGACTTGTGGCGAAAGGGTTTAATCAAAAGGAAGATATTGATTATAAAGAGACCTTTTCACTGGTTTCCAGAAAAGAATCTTTTAGGATCATTATGGCTCTTGTAGCCCATTTTGACCTCGAGCTACATCAAATGAATATCAAAACGGCATTCCTAAATGGTGACCTTTCAGAGCAGGAATACATGAGGCAGCCAGAAGGATTCTCAAATGACAATGAAGGACATTTAGTCTGTAAGCTCAATAAATCCATATATGGATTGAAATAGGCTTCTCGACAATGGTACCTTAAATTTGATAACAGGATTACTTCTTTTGGTTTTGTGGAGAATCGTGCTGATCAATGTATCTATCTTAAGAAAGAGGGTAGCTGTTTCATCATCTTGGTACTGTATGTGGATGATATACTCTTCACTTCTAATGATCATAGTCTATTGCACCAGACAAAACAATTCTTTGCGTCTAATTTTGATATGAAGGATATGGGTGAAGCCTTTTATGTTTTAGGCATAGAAATTCACCGGGACCGATCTAATAAGATCATAGGATTGTCCCAGAAAGGATATATCGAGAAAATATTGGAACGCTTCCGCATGAAGAACTGTAAACCTAGTGTATCACCAGTGATCAAAGGAGACAGACTAAGCTTGGATCAATGTCCTAAGACAGTTCTAGAACAACAACAAATGCATAGTGTCCCGTATGCATCAGCAGTTGGCAGTTTGATGTACGTACAAGTTTGCACAAGGCCAGACATCACTTTCGCAGTGGGAGTTTTAGGAAGATTTCAGCAAGATCCTGGTGTGTCGCATTGGACCACGGCAAAGAAGTTATTCAGATACCTCTAGGGAACCAAAGATTATATGTGATACAAGGAGATCCACTTCAGGATACATCTTTACGCTAGCTGGAGGAGCAGTATCCTGGAAAAGTGTGAAACAACCAAAGACTGCATCTTCTACGATGGAGGCATACGTAGTGGCATGCTATGAGGTCTCTCACGCATCGTGGTTATGTCATTTTGTTACATACCTCCAAGTTATTCCGTCTATTGAAAGACCAATATGGATTTACTGTGACAACACCTCGGCAGTTAAGTTCTCTAACAACACATGCTCTATGAGTCGATGTAGACACATTGAGATTAAGTATTTTGTTGTAAAAGAGGATGTTCGGGATCATCATGTTTCTATAGAACATATTGGTGCCTCAGAGATGACAGCTGATCCTTTTACTAAAGGGCTCCCACCTAATGTCTTTGTAAAACATGTGGTATGTATGGGCATACGTCGTTTCAGTATCTGATGTTTATTTGAAATGTTGCAACCTTAAGTTGATGTTTTCCAAACCTAATTGTTTTTCTGTTATTTATAATGTAAGCGCTATTAATTTCTTGAAAAATGACAGAAGCCCATTGAGTCCAAAGGGCATTAAGAATTGTACCCTCGAATTGACCTTGGGGTTGATTCTGAATTGATCGTGGGATTAATTCACTGAAGTTTTGGGATTATCCACATTAGGATTCATCGTGAAAATGACAATTCATTGTAATACATGGATGGAAGTGACCGACATAGTGGACATATACCGCCATGATTCATGAATTGAAATTTTCATCTTGAATGTTTAAGGAACTTAAGTTCATGTACGACCGTACAACGAAAGCAACACATTACAATCACTTGACTTGTGGCAATATGGACCAAGTGGGAGAATGTTGGACTGATGTGGCCCTATTGCCATGTCAGTCTGACACGTGTGCAAAGTGAGACCCACCATCACTTGTAACTGTCTTGATGGGAGACAGTTACAAGGAGGCATATAAGAGAGAGACTCTGGTTTCAAGACGAGGTTACGTTAATCCATCCATACGTAAAACCTAAAGAGAGACTAAGAAATCAGAAGTCAGTCCCTAAATACATTGACGAAGGCATTACAAGAAACTTGACGGCAATGGCATCGAATACTTCGAACACTTCTGCAGTGGTTGATTCGATATTTTTCGGATCAGGACCAGCAGGAGGTATGTTAATCTCTTTTTAATGGGTTATAGAAGCCACTCAAAATAAATAAATAAATAAATAAATTTGGGGTTAGATCGAAAGAGAAGATTTCTCAAGCAATTTTCTTCTCTTCTCGGGAAACTGATCGAAAGAGAAGATCAGCTGTCAAAACCGTTTCCTGTGACCATTTAATCAGTTAACCCGTCCTCCCTTACCATTCTGTCTACATCACAGTTGCCTTCTGAGTCACCAGCAGCAGCTCTCAAGATTAGCTTCTCTCCTAGTACTGGTTCTCTGGTTATGCATTCTTCCATTGTCACCGATGTCTGTATCAATGGCGGTGGTTCATTCAGTTCTTTCCCTTCCAGTTATAGTAAATTCAACACTACCCTTAACATCGGGTTCTTAAATACCTTCCAGTTACAGTAATTATCTACTGAGAACAATCAAATTAAATTTTCCATTTTATGGCCGGATTTTGTTGTAGATAAGTGAGTTGGAGCAAATGGGGTAGAGGTAGGTAGGATGGTGCATTTGCAGAAGCTACACAAGAAAAAGAGGACAACGGAGGAGAAGACAGTAGTTTTGGCATTAAAACTGTCACACCCCAATTCTGCACCATTCAGAACGGTGTGATGAACCGCTAATAAACCAACGGTTCAACCAGGATCTCTAATAGGCTATGTCCATTAAAAATAAAACCATGCACATCCACAACCATAATCAGAATAAATACACAATAGCGAAAGTCTTATAGTAAATGAACTGAGAAATCTAACTGTAATAATCATAATTAAAATATTAAGTTATTGTTGTATCAACTGAGACATAAATAATAAAATATCAATTACATTCCGTTAATAATTCAAATGAAAATCTAATCGAATATGCATAAGTTGCACTCGCATGAAGAGTCATGCGTATCCACTAAGTCTTCAGCTTCCATTGTAGCAACATGTGCGTACATCAGAGCACTCATATAATCTTCGACCGTAGTACCTGCATCATCAACTAAAAATATTCGACGTTGAGAGGGTGAGCACACATCATGTCTCAATGAGCAAACAAAATAATGCAACAAACATATGCATGCATTCAATTCATATCTTTGGTCTGGTATATAAGTTTGCAATGTGCTATAGAAAGGATAGGTGGCCAAAGGTTACGTTTATTGACGTCGCACCTCTATACACGAGTGTGTGAAGCCGCCTAAAGATAACGTTTATTGTCGTCCCACATGCACCCACCATGGACAATGTACACGCAAAGGTTATGTTTATTGCAGTACCAGTTGCCCATACCAACACGTAAGCCCCTACTAGCGAGGGCTCACAAACTGGGCTCGTAACCAACCAATCCTAATGTCAATCAGTATATCCAAGGCCTCACCCCATCATCCCTCAATATGTCCGTAGAGAAAGGGCTAAGGACCCCCGGCAGAGTCAGAGACTACACGGTCCGAGACCACCTCCCCTCATACACTACGATGTAATAGCTCTGCTAAGGTAATGACAATACGACGATGTCAGTGGACAAGACTTGAGTTAGAGATAGAGCTAGAGTGTAAGACCCTTGTCAATCTAACCCGGTCTTATTACCCTAAACCAGATTTACCCATCATGGACGAGTCAAATGGACCAAGGACGTGAAGGAGATCGAGATCCCAGGTATCAAATCGACCCTAAAACACTTAATTTAAGGGGAGGGTCGCATACCCAACCAAGGAGGGTCGGACCCCCCAAAAATAGAAAGTCAGACCCTCAGTTTTGAAGGGAGGGTAGGATAACGTAAAAACATAGGGTCGACGGGATCATCGACCCTCCCATCGACCCTTAGTTGTCGTCGAAACTAAAATTAGGAAATTTCCTAATTTTCGATTTGGATTCTTTCCTAATCTCAAATGGACTTAATTTAGGATGTTCCTACTCTATTTAAAGGATGTCCCTAAGCCTCTTTCACTCCTTTTACAATCCTAATTAAATTGAGAAAAAGAGAAGAGAAGGAAAAGAAGAAGAAGAGAAGCAAGGGAGAGAATTTAGCCAAAAAGAGAAGAGTTGCAGAGAAGGAGTAATCTTCTCAGGTATGGATACTGACTCCATGAGTTTCTACAGACCTTAGGTTAGATAATGATGAGAGTATGATCTCGGA
Source organism: Protea cynaroides (assembly GCA_028583415.1). Taxonomy (NCBI): domain Eukaryota; kingdom Viridiplantae; phylum Streptophyta; class Magnoliopsida; order Proteales; family Proteaceae; genus Protea; species Protea cynaroides. The sequence continues at coordinate 77,243,155 of CM053276.1, read as the reverse complement.
GAAACCCAAACCATCAATCTATGGCTAGGTTTTCATGGAAAACCTAGGGAGAATACATAAAAGCTATTAGGTGGTTGACTCATGGTTCTAGACCATGGAATGAATGTTGAATGGACTGTATGGGCAAGTCATAGGACCCCAAACACGAAGAAAGGACTAAAAAGAGGGAATTAGACCAAAATACACCGAGGGTCGCACAGAGGGTCGATGACCATCCGACCCTAGGTAATCCTGAGTATCGACCCTCAGTGTTCGGGAAGTCCAGATTGGGAGGGTCGCACCCAGGGTCGATCAGGACTCCGACCCTACCTCCGACCCTCAGTTAACAGAATGATTCTTAAATTCAGAATAAATTCTAATTAAATTTTATCGGCTTTGTTAGGTCTTCTAGCAATATAATAATATTATAAAGGTGATTCTAAAGCTTGAAAGAGTATCTATTAGCAAGCTAAGGTGAGGAAACAAGACCTAAACTAACTGGTTAATAATAAACTGTTTTACTTCTTGAGTCCAATGCCATATTGATTCTATGCGTGTATGCTTGTATGTGCATTTAACATGTCATCCAATATTTCTATTATTTGTTCATGCATATTTACTTTATTGTTTATAACATGATGATGATGATGATGATGATGATGATAGGAATAGGCATGTGAATGTTTGTGTTTGGCCAGTGTATATGGTGAGGGTAGGAATGGTATCAACCGGTACAACCATGACTGTTCTTCATGGGGTGTATATTGTGCTATGGTCTACTCAAGTCATGTCCACTGATGTCGTCGTATCGCCATTACCTTAGCAGAACTATTATGTCGTAGAGAATCAGGGGAGGTGGTCTCGGTCCTTGTAGTCTCTGACTCTACCGGGGGACCTTAGCTCTATCTCTATGGATGTTCTGAGGGATGCTGGGGTGAGGTCTTGGATACACTGTTTGGCATTAGGATTAGTTAGTTGCGAGCCCAGTTTGCAACCCTAGCCAGCAGGGGTTGATTTGTTGATATGGTATCAACCGGTACAGCCATGCCGTTTTCATGGGGTGTATATTGTGCCATTTTGGGTGTTGTGGGCGACAGTGCAGGAGTCATTGTGCGTATCCACACACTTTTGTATAGAGGTGCGGCGGCCACTTACCTTTCTATAGCACAGTGCAAACGTAAAACCAGACCAAAGATATGAATTGATTGCATGCATATGTATTGTTGCATTGTTTTGTTTGCTCACTGAGCCATGATGTGTGCTCACCTCTCGACGTCGAATATTTTTAGTTGATAATGCAGGTTTTACCGTTGAAGAATATGTAAATGCTCCAGAGTACGAGAACATAGCGGCGATGGAAGTGGAAGATGAAGTGGATACACATGACGTCACTTGCGAGTGCAACTCATGTGTATTTAATTAGATTTTTGGTTTATTTATTTGGATTTATTAAAGACATGTATTTGGTATTTAATTAATTATGTCTCAGTTGATACAGAATAATTTGTTATTTAAATTTTAATATCACATAGATTCTCAGTTCATTTTATTATAAGACTTCCGCTATTGTGTATTTACTCTGATTATGAATGTGGATATATGGAGTTTAGATAACGCGGATATAGCCTATTCGAGATCTGGTTGAAATATTGGTTTGCTAGCGGTTCATCACACCATTCTGAAGAGTGCAGAATTAGGGTGTGACAACTTGGTATCAGAGCATCTCAGGCCTTGTCCGCTGAACTAGCATACATTCAAGATAATTGTGAATTGAGATAGGATAAAAGTAAAAACAGTAATATTAACACATTATAAGCACAAGTGATAGTTGAGACCAAAATTTAAAAAGAGAATAATGCATCTATTAAAGGGGAAACAAGTTTACATACAATGAGAGAGAAACAAAACGTATATACATAACTAAAGCAGAGTATAGTCCACAACCCAGACAGTTACTCTGTAGTACAAGAAAAATAAAAACAATCAAGAAGCTGGAGGTGAAGGAGGAGGCGGTGCCTCACGATCTCTGTCATAGTCCTCAGCATAGACTCTAGTCAACCAGACTATCTGAGTCTGGGTCGTCTGTAGACTAGCTGTGAGATCGGCTACCCTCCGATCAGTCGCACGCTGAACCTCTATGAGCTCTCCCATCCGCGTGTCTGATATGTGCTGGGCGGCTAACAGCTCATCCACTCTCACACGCTGAGCGTCTAATAACTCCTCCATCCTCAGATCAGATCTGCGCCGAGCCTCCCTAATCTCTTGCAACATCTCCAACAGGTCAGAAGGTGGGTGTGAAGGACCAGCCGCATGAGAAGGACCAGTCTCAGGTACAGGATCCGCCGCAGAAGAAGTACCAACTGCAGCCGCATGCGTAGGTGAAGGCGGTGGTATCGAGTCGACATCCATATACATACGGTAGTCATCATCGACAGGATCCACATGAGCTCTAGCAGCGGCAGCAGCGGCCTCAGCGTCAGCCATCTCGATGCGAGTGTAAGGGCATATCATCTCGTTCCTCTCCTCGTCACTAACTTGGGCATCCCACATACCCATCTTGCAGATAGCCTCCCAATCTAGAGGCGACGAGAAGGTTTTCTCCTGAATCTTCTCATCCACTAAGTCAACCCCCAGGTGGGTCAGTAGAACAGTAATCATATGTCCATAGGGTAGATTACCCCTATGACCGGACAATGTAGCACTAATCATGGTCCGCATGATGATGTAGGGAAGGCAAACTGGTTGTCTAGTTCAGATACTATATATCAGAAACTGGGTCAGCTGAAAAACCCTCTCGTAGTGCCCACTCTGTGGAATCAGATTATGCTGGATAATCTTGCAGAAGACCCGTGGAGCTGGACGCATGTAACAAGCTCACATCTGCCAGCGATCAGGTCGTAGCAGCTGATTGTCGATCTCTGCCCTCATCTCCATGGAAACAAACTGGGGCTCTCCAGGCGCATAGTGGACCATGGGGCCATCATAAGGAATGCCCAGTAGGTCGGCCAGTTGCCGATAGTCAAATGAGATATTCACCCCTTTGACGTAGCTGGTGATGCGCAACTCTTGACCCCTCTCGACATCATTGTAATTCCCCACCACTTGGAGATTACAATAGAACTGGCACACCAAATCCGGGCAGGTGCAAGCATCGTAAGTAATGACAGGGAGCCACCCCATATCACCAAATGCTCTCTCCACATTGAACAGGGCTAGCTCAGCCAAGTTTACCATACGACCATGCTCCACTTTCTTACGAACATAGTGGGCATACTGTGCCTCGGCTTCATTGGAGCGGAAGCGAAGCGGATCACGAACTCTGGGTACCTTAATACGAGCCATGGTATCTGCAAAGAAAATCAGATAATGAGTTAATAGGATAAAATCTGAAATTTGGCATTATACCGACGTAAGTGGCCAAAAGCCTCACTTGTCACCCATACACGTGGGTAGGAGGACTTACATAGGTTCTAACATATCCTACAACACACATACAATAGGAAATTTTAACTAACGAGGTCCAATTTGAAGAAATTTCAAGAAATCGAAAATTTTGACAAATTAGGGCAAAAAGAGCAAAAATCCAAGTTTTTCGGTAACCAACCGATGGAACTCAAAAATTTTTGAGGGCTTTCGTTCCTCGAGACACCAATAACAAAAGCCCCCAATAAAAATCAAATTTTTACGATTGAAAAAAGTTAAATTTGAAAAATACAAGTTAAATGGGTAAAAACCTAGGAATGGAAACCTAAAAACAGGTAAAAAATGAGAAAACATACCTGTAGGGATGATGTTGATGTTGAAACACGGATCCAAATTGACCAAAATAGCAGAGTGGCACTGTAGCAACTCAGAGGTGAGAGACGAGTCGAAACGGGAGGGAAATAAGAGAGAATGAACCCAGAATCGGATCTTAAAGGTCTGATTTTTGGTCTGAGGGTCGGACAATTCGACCAGAACCATCGACCCTTGGATCGACCCTACCATCGACCCTCGGCTCTCGAGAATCTGACAGAAAACTAAGGGTCGGATACTGAGGGTCGGACACCCATCAACCCTCACATCGACCCTCAGCTCTCGGGAAGAGCAGGTCATTCCCAGGGTCTGATACTAAGGGTCGGACATACCATCGACCCTGCATAGAAAAGACAGTAAATTTGTTATAAAATGAGTTGAAATGTGAAATTTTACATCGATTAACGTGCCTACATGAAGTATCAATGATTTTCTCATTTTTTTTATGATTTTCAGGCACCATCAATCTCAGAAGAAATTATGTCTGGACGAAGAGTGACCAGACAGAGCCGCAATGCAGTTCCACCACCACCACCTGTGGAGGAAACTAGCCAGGAGAATGTATATGTACAAGAAAATCCTGAGCAGACAAACCCTATAAATTTGCCACCTCCACCACCTGAGTTAGCAACCGTGGTGATGAATTTGGCACAGCAGCTACAACAGATGCAACATGCGCAGGCTCAACTGCAAGTTGCAATGGGAATCATGTTCCAAGCTGCTCATGCTACACCCATGCAAACGGGACAAGCCAGTGCCGCACCGGTGGGTAACCACCCAGCACCTCAAACACCTCAACCACCAGCTGCACAGATTCTAGTACCGGGTCTGGAAGCAGCCCAGGTTAATTATTAGTATCCACAACCTATGTTTGGGGCATACCCCCAAAATCAGATGGATCACTCTCGACTGGTTGAGAGATTTCTGAAGATGAAGCCCAGGGAATTTAACGGTAAACCGTTGGATCCGTTATGGCCAGCACATTGGATCGATGAAATGGAGAGAAACTTTCTTATGATGACTATCACCGAAGAAGAGAAAGTACTATGTGCCACCTTCATGCTAAAGGGTGACGCACATCATTGGTGGAAATCTACCCGGGCCTATTTACTGACCAAGCACGCCCTATTGACTTGGGCTATTTATAAAGAAGCTTTTTTTGAGAAGTATTTTCCACAAAGCTTCAGAGATTCTATGGAGAAGGAGTTCCTGAGTTTATATCAGGGACAGATGTCACTGGATGCATATCAACAACGTTATGAGGAGCTGTTTTTCTTTGCACCGCTCAGTATGCAAGAAGAGGACACCAAAACCCGTAGGTGTGTCACGGGACTCAGGGGAAGCATCAGAGAACATGTACTGGGTTTAGAGAAGAAGATATATAATGAAGTTGTCCAAATCGCTCGAGTTATCGAATCGAGCCAGAAGGAAAGTTACTTTACACAGAACAGAGGCAAGAAAAGGCCAGCTGGGAATTCTTACAACGGAGGTAATAACAAGACATACAAACCTTTCCGTACTCAGAATTTTACCGCTGCACCCAAGACCACTCAAGCAGCTCAGCAGCAACCGAAGCCAAATTCTGAAGGTCCGAGATGTTACAACTGCAACCAAGTGGGACATATCATCAGGGAGTGTCCTAAGCCCAAGAAGCAAGTACATCAAGGACGAGTATTTGCTGTTACATCCGAGGATGCTGCCGCATCACCCGATGTGGTCACAGGTATGACCGAAACCTTTTAAGTTGTAATTACATTGTATGAGCATGTAGACTAAGTAAAATAAATCACAGGTATCGTACCTATAAATGGCGTACCCGCCAGAGTACTCTTTGATTCAGGAGCTACTCATTCCTTTATATCGGTGTCATTCGGAAAGAAGATGAATTTACCCATAAAAAAATTGGACTACAAACTACTTGTACGATCACCAATGGGGTTAGAAGTGGAATTGGAGAAAGGTTATGGACCATGTCCAGTTCTCATTAGCGAGAAAACCTTAGATGCAACCTTGATACAACTTGAGATGGCAGACTTTGACGTCATCTTGGGAATGGACTGGTTAGCTCGGCATTCTGCAAATCTATTATGCGCCGAAAAGAAGCTAACATTTAAAGAAAAAGAAGGAGCAGAATTCAGTTTTACGGGAACCAAACTTCCCTGTAAACGCAAGCTTATACTCTCAGCACTGAAGGCTAAGAAGTGCCTTGAGAAGGGGGCAGTCGGGTATCTAGTATCAGTGGTCGACCTAACCAAGGAGGCACCACGAATGGAAGATATTGATGTCGTACGGTACTATCCCAACGTATTTCTGGAGGAACTACCAGGATTACCACCCGACCGAGCCATAGAGTTTGTGATAGACCTTATACTTGGAGCCGCACCAGTATCAAAAGCACCTTATAGAATGGCTCCTACTGAACTAAAGGAACTGAAAGTGCAACTACAGGAACTGCTGGACAAGGGTTATATTCGACCCAGTATATCACCATGGAGAGCACCGGTATTATTCATGAAGAAGAAGGACGGTAGCGTTCGATTATGCATCAACTATCGAGAGTTGAATAAACTGACCATCAAGAATCGATATCCACTACCTCAGATCGATGAATTGTTCGATCAGTTGCAAGGAGCAAAGGTATTTTCTAAGATCAATCTTCGGTCAGGCTATCATCAGTTGAAGATTAAAGAAGGTGATATTCCTAAGACAGCTTTTTGGACCAGATACGGACATTATGAGTTCTTGGTCATGTCTTTTGGATTAACAAACGCACCGGCAACTTTCATGGAACTTATGAATCGGGTTTTCCACTATATGTTGGATACGTCGGTTATTATATTCATTGATGATATATTGGTATATTCCAAGGACAAGGTAACCCATATCAAGAACTTAAACGCCGCTCTACATCGTTTAAGGAAAGAGAAGTTGTATGCCAAATTTTCAAAGTGTGAGTTTTGGCTAAGTGAAGTCGCCTTCCTAGGCCATGTAGTATCTGCTGAAGGAAACAAAGTGGATCCCAGCAAGATCGAGGCTATTGTAAAGTGGGAAGCACCAAAGAGCGTGTCAGAAATTAGAAGTTTTCTGGGTCACGCTGGTTATTATCGAAGATTCGTAGAAGACTATTCCCGGATTGATGTACCTCTCACCAGTCTGAAAAGAAATATGAAAAGTTTGTGTGGAGGGATAAATGTGAGAAGAGTTTCCAGACATTGAAAACCAGATTGATATCCGCCCTGATTTTGACTATTCCTATTCCAGGACAGACATTTACCTTATACACTGATGCGTCAGGACTGGGATTAGGATGTGTGCTTATGCAAGGAGAGCAAGTAATTGCTTATGCCTCGAGACAGTTGAAGATACATGAGAAAAATTACCCCACTCATGATTTGGAGTTAGCGGCAGTAGTACATGCTGTCAAGATATGGAGACATTACCTATACGGAGAGAAATTTCAGATTAAGTCGGACCATAAAAGTCTTACTTATTTATTTAATCAGAAAGAATTGAATATGAGACAAAGAAGATGGCTGGAACTATTGAAGGACTATGATTGTGATATCCAGTATCATCCGGGAAAAGCTAATGTAGTAGCGGATGCGTTAAGCAGAAAGGCAATGATAAAATCGCAAGGAGAGGTTAGTACAACTGCAGCAATGTGTACTATCGAAATGGTATTCAATCACGGTAATGAGTAATATGTGATAGACGCGACGGATGAATCAGCCAACCAAAGATTTATTCATTGGTTTTCAAATATGTTCGCTGCTTTGAAGATTATACCGGATATAATGGATGAAGTGAAGACAGCTATTAAATCAGATCCTTATCTGAGAACAGTACAAGAAGATATCGAGAAAGGTAGAACTAATCCTGAGTTCACCTTGGACGAAGAGAAAGTACTGAAATACAAAGGAAGAATATGTGTACCTGAAACAGAAAGTGTGGACATTAGACACCGACTGATGAAAGAAGCCCATACCTGTCACACCCCAATTCCACACATTCAGAATGGTGTGATGAACCGTTAAAAAACCAACGGTTCAACCAGGATCTCAAATAGGCTATCCCCGCGTTATCTAAACTTACACACATCCGTAATCATAATCAGAGTAAATACACAATAGCGGAAGTCTTATAATAACATGAACTGAGAAACTAAGATGATATCATTAATTTAATAGCATATTATTCTGTTTTCAACTGAGACATAAATAAATATCAAATACAAGTCTTTATTAAATTCAATAAGAGAAACCTAAAAAATATCTAATCAAATACACACGAGTTGCACTCGCAAGAGGAGTCGTGTGTATCCTCTTCAGCTCCAGCTTCCATCGCCGCTACTGTCCCGTACGCAGAAGCATTTATATAATCTTCAATCATATAACCTGCATCATCAACTAAAAATATTCGACGTCGAGGGGTGAGCACACATCACGGCTCAGTGAGTAGCCAAAACAATGCAACAATACATATGCATGCAAATCAATTTATATCTTTGGTCCGGTTTAAAGTTTGCAGTATGCAATAGAAAGGTTTAGGTAGCCAAAGGTCGCGTTTATTGACCCCGCCTTTATACACGAGTGTGTGACGTTACCCGAAGATCACGTTTATCGTCAACTCACATGCACCCTATCATGAACATTATATAACAAAGGTTACGTTTATTGCTATATAGTGCCATACCAACACGTAAGCCCCTGTTGGCGAGGGCTGCAAACTGGGCTTGCAACTAACCAATCCTAATGCCAAACGAGTGTATCCAAGGCCTCACCCGGCAAGATCCCTCGAATGTCCATAGAGATAGAGCTAAGGCCCCCGGTAGAGTTAGAGACTACAAGGACCGAGACCACCTCCCGATGATACCCCTACGACATAATAGTTCCGCTAAAGTATTGGCGATACGACGATGCCAATGCACAAGACTTGAGTTAGAGATAGAGCTAAAGTCTTTGAGACCCGCCAAAGGTTAACGTTTATTGACGTTCTCATCACACCTCCCACGATACTCGCTCGCATCAAGCACATCAACCACACACATACAAGCACATGCTTATTCCTATCATCATCATCATCATCATGTTATAAACAATAAAGTAAATATGCATGAACAAGTAATAGAAATATTGGATGGCATGCTGTATGCACATTACAACATATTCGCATAGAATCAAGCATAGCATAGGACTCAAGAAATAGAAAACAGTTTATTATTAACCAATTTAATTTGGAGTTAAGGTTCCTCACCTTAGCTTGCTATAAGATACTTTTCCAAGCTTTAAAATCACCTTTATAATGTTATTATATTGCTAGAAGACCTAACAAAGTTGATAGAATTTAATTAGAATTAATTCCAGATTTAAAAACCATTATGTTAACTGAGGGTTGATGCTAGGGTCGATGGGTCTATCGACCCTCCCCTCTTTCTGGACTTCCCGAATGCCGAGGGTCGATGGTCAGGAATACCTAGGGTCGGATGGCCTATCAACCCTGGGTGCGACCCTTGGTGCACTCTGGTCCAATTTCCACTTTTAATCCATTCTTCGTGTTTGGAATCCTATGGCTTGCTCCTACATTCCATTCTACATTCATTCTATGGTCTGAAACCATGTATAACCCACCTAGATAGCTTTCATGCACTTTCCTATGATTTTCCTATGGTTTCCATGAAAACCTAACAATAGATTGATGGTTTGGGTTTCTCCGAGATCACACTCTCAACATTAACTAACCTAAGGTCTGTAGAAACTCATGGAATTAGTATCCATACCTGAGAAGATTAATCTTTCTCTGCAACTCTTCTCTTTTGGCTTAATTTCTCTTCCTTCCCTTTCTTCTTCCTCTTTCCTTCTCCTCTCTTTCTCTCAATTCGATTAGGGTTGTGAAAGGAGTGAAAGTGGCTTAGGGACGTCCTCTAAATAGCGTAGGAATATCCTAAAATAAGTCCCTTTGAGATTAGGAAAGAATCCCATTCGAAAATATGGAAATTTCTAAATTTCTATTTTCTGCGGTAACCGAGGGTCGATGGGAGGGTCGATGATCCCGTCGACCCTAGGGGTATAAGTTGTCCGACCCTCCCTCCAAAACCGAGGGTCTGACTTTCTATTTTGGGAGGTCCGACCCTGGTCGATTTGATACCTGGGATCTCGATCTCCTTCACGCCCTTGGTCCATTTGACTCGACCATGATGGGTGAACCTGGTTCAAGGTGGTAAGATCGGGTTAGATTGACACGGATCTTACAACTCCCCCCAACTTATAAAAATTTCATCCTCGAAATTATACGTACCTTCTGAATCAAATAAGTGAGGGTATTGCTTCCGCATAGCATTTTCTTCTTCCCATGTAATTTCTTCCATGTCTCTACTTTTCCATGTGACCTTAACATAGTAGATATCTCTCTTGCGTAGACGTTGAACCTTTCGAATAGTAATTTCTGTTGGTGTTACTTCAAACGTCAAATCATCAGTCAATTCTGGCAAATCCACTGTCAAAACATGCATTGGGTCTTTGACATACTTCTTCAATAAGGAAATGTGAAATACGTCATGCACGTTTGACATGGATGGTGGTAGTGCTAACTAATAAGCTACTTTTCCACGCTTAGCTAAAATTTCATACGGCCCGACATATCTTGGACTTAGCTTCCCTTTCTGTCCGAACCTCTTCAATCCTCGCATAGGCGATACCTTCAAAAATACTTTATCACCTACGGCGAACTCCAGATCTCTTCGTCGAGTATCCGCATATTGCTTCCGACGGTTCTGAGCTGTTCTCACTCTTTCCTTGATGATGTCGACCACTCGAAAAGTCTCTTCGACAAATTCCGGTCCAACAATACTACGTTCTCCAACTTCATTCCAAAACAAGGGAGTTCGACACTTCCTGCCATACAGTGGTTCATAAGGTGACATCTGTATAGTGGCCTGATAGCTATTGTTGTAAGCGAACTCGATCAATTGTAACTTTTCGTCCCACGATCCTTTAAAATCAATCACACATGCTCGTAGCATATCTTCTAGAATCTGAATTGTACGCTCTGACTGTCCGTCTGTTTGTGGGTGGAATGCAGTACTGAACTTCAACGTTGTACCCATAGCCTTTTGCAATCCTTCCCAAAACTTGGAAGTAAATCGTGGATCTCTATCGGACACAATGCTTTCTGGAACACCATGTAATCGAACAATATTGTCCACATACAGCTTCGCTAACCTTTCCAGTGTATACTGAGGTCGTATAGGTATGAAGCGAGCTGTTTTAGTTAGACGGTCCACAATCACCCAAACTGCGTCAACTACTCGAGGGGTCAATGGTAGTCCTGTAACGAAATCCATAGTGATACAGTCCCATTTCCATGCTGGTTCCGGTAATGGCTGCAACAATCCAGCGGGTCTTTGTCGTTCAGCCTTTACTTTCTGACAATTTAGGCATTGAGACACGAACTTAGCTACATCTGCTTTCATTCCCCTCCACCAATATAGTTTCTTTAGATCATGATACATTTTTGTACTCCCAGGATGTATCGAATAGATGGTGGTATGGGCTTCTTTCATCAGTCGTCTGTTTCGGGTACACATATTCTTCCTTTGTATTTCAGTACTTTCTCTTCGTCCAAGGTGAACTCAGGGTTAGTCCTACCTTTCTCGATATCTTCTTGTACTGTTCTCAGGTAAGGATCTGCTTTGATAGCTGTCTTCACTTCGTCCACTATATCCGGTATAATCTTCAATGCCGCGAACATATTCGAAAACCGATGAATAAACCCTTGGTTGGCTGATTCATCCGTTGTATCTATCACATACTGCTCGTTGCCGTGATTGAATACCATTCTGGTGGTACACATTGCTGCGGTCGTGCTAACTTCTCCTTGAGATTTTATCATTGTTTTTCTGCTTAATGCATCCGCTACTACGTTCGCTTTTCCCGGATGATACAGGATATCACAATCATAGTCTTTCAATAGTTCCAGCCATCTTCTTTGTCTCATATTCAACTCCTTCTGATTAAATAGATAAGTAAGACTTTTATGGTCTGACTTAATATGAAATTTCTCTCCGTATAAGTAATGTCTCCATATCTTGACAGCATGTACCACTGCCGCTAACTCCAAATCATGAGTGGGGTAGTTTTTCTCATGTACCTTCAACTGTCTTGAAGTATAAGCAATTACTTGCTCTCCTTGCATAAGCACACATCCTAATCCCAATCCCGATGCATCAGTGTATAAGGTAAACGTCTGTCCTGGAATAGGAATAGTCAGAATCGGGGCGGATATCAATCTGGACTTCAATGTCTGGAAGCTCTTCTCACATTTATCCGTCCACAAATTTTTCACCTTTCTTAGTCAAACTAGTGAGAGGTATGGCAATCTGAGAATAGTCTTCTACGAATCTCTGATAATAACCAGCTAGACCCAGAAAACTTTTGATTTCCGAAATGCTCTTTGGTGCTTCCCATTTTACAATAGCCTCGATCTTGCTGGGATCCACTTTGATTCCTTCGACCGGATACTACATGGCCTAGGAATGCGACTTCACTTAGCCAAAACTCGCACTTAGAAAATTTGGCATATAGCTTCTCTTTCCTTAAACGCTGTAGGGCTGCGTTTAGGTTCTTGATATGGGTTTCCTTATCCTTGGAGTATACCAATATATCACCAATGAATACTATAACTGATGTATCCAACATATCGTGGAAAAATCGGTTCATAAGTTCCATGAACGTTGCTGGTGCATTAGTTAATCCGAAAGACATCACCAAAAATTCATAGTGTCCGTATCTGGTCCTGAAAGCTGTCTTCGGAATATCCCCTTCTTTAATCTTCAGCTGATGATAACCTGATCGAAGATCGATCTTAGAAAATACTCTTGCTCCTTGTAACTGATCGAACAAGTCATCGATCCGAGGTAGTGGATATCGATTCTTGATTGTCAGTTTATTCAACTCCCGATAGTCGATGCATAATCGAACGCTACCAGCCTTCTTCTTTACGAACAACACCGGAGCCCCCATGGAGATATACTGGGTCGAATATAACCTTTGTCCAGTAGTTCTTGTAGTTGCACTTTTAGTTCCTTCAGTTCCGTAGGAGCCATTCTATAAGGTGCTTTTGATACGGATGCGGCTCCAGGTATCAGGTCTATTACAAACTTCGTGGCCCGATCGGGTGGTAATCCGGGTAGTTCCTTCGAAAATACGTCAGGGTACTCCCACACGACATCAATGTCTTCCATTCATGGTGCTTCCTTGGTTAGGTCGACCACTGATACTAGATACCCGACTGCTCCCTTGTCAAGGCACTTCTTAGCCTTTAATGGGAAAGTATGAGCTTGCGTCTCCAGGGAAGTTTGGTTCCCGAGAAACTGAATTCTACCCCTTCTTTGTCTTTGAATGTTAGCTTCTTTTCGGCGCATAACAAATTTACAGAATGCCGAGCTAACCAGTCCATTCCCAAGATGACATCAAAGTCTACCATCTCAAGTTGTATCAAGGTTGCATCTAAGGTCTGCTCTCCAATGAGAACTGGACATGGTCCATAACCCTTCTCTAGTTCCACTTCTAACCCCATCGGTGACCGTACAAGTAATTTGTAGTTTAATGTTTTGATGGGTAATTTTGTCTTATTTCCAAATGACACAGATATAAATGAATGAGTAGCTCCGGAATCGAAGAGTACTCTGGCGGTTACGCCATTTATAGGTACAATATCTGTGATTTATCTTTACTTAGCCTACTTGCTCATTCAATGTAATTATAGCTTTAAAAGTTTCAGTCATACCTGTGACCACATCGGGTGATGCGACAGCATCCTCTGATGTAACGGCATATACCCGTCCTTGATGTAACTGCTTCTTGGGCTTTGGACACTCCCTTGCCATATGTCCGGGTTGGTTGCAGTTAAAACATTTTAGGACTTCAGAATTTGGCTTTGACTGAGGTTGCACTGCTGAAGTGGTCTTGGGTGCAATAGTAAAGTTCTGAGGACGGAAAGGCTTATACATCCTGTTATTGCCTCCGTTGTAGGAGTTTCCGGCTGGTCTCTTGATGCCTCTGTTCTGAGTAAGGTAACTCTCCTTCTGGCTCGATTCAATCACTCGAGCAATCTGGACAGCTTCATTGTAAATTTTCTTCTCTAAGCCTAGAACATTTTCTCTGATGCTTCCTCTTAGTCCCGCGACGAACCTATGGGTTTTGGTATCTTCTTCTTGCATGCTAGCCGGTGCAAAGAAAAACAGCTCTTCGTAGCGCTGTTGATATGAGTCTACAGTCATCTGTCCCTGGTACAAGCTCAGGAACTCCTTCTCCATCGAATCTCTGAAGCTTCGTGGAAAATATTTCTCGAAGAATGCTTCTTTATATATAGCCCATGTCAATAGGGCGTGCTTGGTCAATAAATATGTCTTTGTGGATTTCCACCAATGGTGTGCGTCGCCCTTGAGCATGAAGGTGGCGCATAGTACTTTCTCTTCCTCTGTAATAGTCATCATGAGGAAGTTTCTCTCTATCTCGTCTATCCAGTGTGCTGGCCACAATGGATCAGACGGCTTGCCGTTGAATTCTCTGGGTTTCATCTTCAAAAATCTCTCCACTAGCCGGGAGTGATCCAGCTGGTTTTGGGGGTTTGCCCCAAACATATAGGGTGGATAGTGGTAATTCCCTTGAGCTACTTCCGGTACCTGCACTGGAATCTGTGCAGCCGGTTGTTGAGGTGTCTGATGAGCTGGGTGGTTACCCACCGGGGCTGCACTGGCTTGTCCAGTGTGCATGGGTGCGGCCTGAGTGGCTTGAAACATAATTCCCATGGCGACCTGCATCTGAGCCTGTGCGTGTTGCATCTGCTGTAGCTGTTGTGCCAGATTCATCACCACTGTTGCTAGCTCTGGTGGTGGAGGTGGTAAATTTGTAGGGTTTTCCAGTTCTGGATTCCCCGGTGCGTAGTTATTCTCTTGACTAGTCTCCTCCACTGGTGGTGGTGGTGGGACTGCGTTTCGGGTCGGTCGGGTCACCCTACGTCCAGACATAATTCTTTTCTGTGATTGGTGGTGCCTGAAAATCATCAAAACAGGTGAGAAGTCATTTATATTTCATGTAGGCACGCTAACCAATAATCAATTCCAATTCTAGCTCATTTTATAAAAAAAATGTTGTCTTTTCTATGCAGGGTCGATGGTGAGGGTCGCGGGTATGTCCGACCCTTAGTTTCCGACCCTGGGGATGACCTGTTCTTCCCGAGAAACGAGGGTCGATGCGAGGGTCGATGGGTGTCCGACCCTCAGTTCCGACCATTAGTTTTCTGTCAGATTCCCGAGAGCCCAGGGTCGATGGGAGGGTCGATTCGAGGGTCGATTGTGCTAGTCGAATTGTCCGACCCTCGGACCAAAAATCAGATTTTTAAGATCCGATTTTGGGTCATTTCTCACTATTCCTCCTCCGTTTCGACTCGTCTCTCCTCTCTGAGTTGCTACAGTGCTAATCTACTGTTTTGGTCGGTTTGACTCCGGGTTTCGACGTCCACGTCATCACTATAGGTATGTCTTCCCATTTTTACCTATTTTTTAGGTTTCCATTTCTAGGTTTTCGCACGTTTAACTTGTATTTTCCAAATTAAACTTTTTCCAACCGTAAAAATTTGATTTTTATTGGGGGCTTTTGTTATTGGTGTCTCGAGGAACGAAAGCCCTCAAAAATTTTTGAGTTTCATCGGTTGGTTATCGAAAAACTTGAAATTTTCTCTTTTTGCCCTAATTTGTCGACATTTTCGATTTTTCTTGAATTTCTTCAAATTGGACATCGTTAGTTAAAATTTCCTACTGCATGTGGGTTGTAGGATATGTTTAAACCTTCGTAAGTCCTTATGCCCACTTGTATGGTGAGGAATGGGCTTTATGGTCAACTTACGTCGTTATTAAAATCAAGTTTTGGATTTTTATCCTATTAACTCCTTGTTTTCCTTCTCTTTCTTATTTGCAGATACTATGGCTCGTACCAAAGTACCCTGAGTTCCTGATCCCCTTCGCTTCCGTTCTAATGAAGCCGAGGCACGGTATGCTGACTATGCCCGTAAGAAGGTTGAGGGTGGTCATATGGTGAACTTGGCTGAGTTAGCCGTGTTCAACGTAGAGGGAGCCTTTGGTGACATGGGGTGGCTTCCTGTCATTACATACGATGCGTGCACCTGCCCGGATTTGGTGCGTCAGTTCTATTGTAATCTCCAGGTGGTGGGGAATTACAATGACGTTGAGCATGGTCAGGAGTTGCGCATCACCAGCTACGTCAAAGGGGTAGATATCTCCTTCGACTATCGACAGCTGGCCGACTTGTTGGGCATTCCTTATGATGGCCCCATGGTATACTGTGCGCCTGGAGAGCCACAGTTTGTTGAGATGGAGATGAGGGCAGAGATCGATAATCAGTTGCTCCGTCCTGATCGTTGGCAGATGAGAGCCTGTTACTTGTGTCCAGCTCTACGGGTCTTCTATAAGATTATTCAGCATAATCTGATCCCGCAGAGTGGGCACTATGAGAGGGTGTCTCAGCTGACCCAGTTCCTGATATACAGTATAAGCACTCGACAGCCCGTCTGCCTTCCATACATCATCATGCGGACCATGATTAGTGCTACATTGTTCGGTCATAGGGGTAATCTACCCTATGGACATATGATCACTGTCCTGCTTACTCGCATGGGGGTGGACTTAGTGGATGAGAAGATTCAGGAGAAGACCTTTCGTCGCCTCTAGATTGGGAGGCTATCTGCAAGATGGGGCTGCGAGATGCTAAGGTTAGTGATGAGGAGAGGAACGCGATGGTGCGCCCTCACACTTGTATCGAGATAGCTGATGCTGAGGTTGCTGCTACCGCCGCTAGAGCTCATGTGGATCCCGTCGACAATGATGACCGTATGTATATGGATGTCGACGCGATACCCCCCCTTCACCCACGCATGCTGCTGGAGTTGGTACTTCTTCTGCGGCTGGTCCCGCACCTGGGACTGACCCTTCTCATGTGGCTGGTCCTTCGCATCCACCTTCTGATATGATAAAGATATTGCGTGAGATCAGGGAGGCTCAGCGCAGATCTGATCTGAGGATGGATGAGTTGTTGGCTGCCCAGCACAAGTCCGATGCGCGGATGAGAGAACTCCAAGAGGTCCAGCATGCGACTGATAGGAGGGTAGTCGATCTCACAGTTAGCCTACAGACAACCCAGACTCAGATAGCCTGGTTGACTAGAGTCTATGCTGAGGACTATGACAGAGACCGTGAGACACCTCCTCCTCCTTCACCTCCAGCTTCTTGATTGTACTTTATTTTCTCGTACTCAGAGTAACTGTCCGGGTTGTGGACTGTACTCTGCTTTAGTTGTGTATATACATTTTGTTTCTCTCTCTCATTGTATGTAACTTGTTTCCCCTTTAATAGATGCATTATTCTCTTCTTAAACTTGGTCTCAATCATCACTTGTGCTTACAATGTGTTAATATTACGGTTTTTACTTTTATCCTATCTCAGTTCACAATTGTCTCGAATGTATGTTAGTTTAGCGGACAAGGCCTGAGATGCTCTGATACCTTCATCACACCCCATGTGATGACAACGCGGGGCTTACGTGTAGGAGGAAATAGGTTTTCCTATGGCTTAATGTGATGAACCGCTAACACGTACTGCAGAAAATAAAAATTTGGAAATTTCCATATTTTCGAATGGGATTCTTTTCTAATCTCAAAGGGACTTATTTTAGGATATTCCTACGCTATTTAGAGGACGTCCCTAAGCCACTTTCACTCCTTTCACAACCCTAATCGAATTGAGAGAAAGAGAGGAGAAGGAAAGAGGAAGAAGAAAGGGAAGGAAGAGAAATTAAGCCAAAAGAGAAGAGTTGCAGAGAAAGATTAATCTTCTCAGGTATGGATACTAATTCCATGAGTTTCTACAGATCTTAGGTTAGTTAATGTTGAGAGTGTGATCTCGGAGAAACCCAAACCATCAATCTATTGTTAGGTTTTCAAGGAAACCATAGGAAAACCATAGGAAAGTGCATGAAAGCTATCTAGGTGGGTTATACATGGTTTCAGACCATGGAATGAATGTAGAATGGAATGTAGGAGCAAGCCATAGGATTCCAAACACGAAGAATGGATTAAAAGTGGAAATTGGACCAGAGTGCACCAAGGGTCGCACCCAGGGTCGATAGGCCATCTGACCCTAGGTATTCCTGACCATCGACCCTCTGCATTCGGGAAGTCCAGAAGGGGGGAGGGTCGATAGACCCATCGACCCTAGCATCGACCCTAGCATTGACCCTCGTTAACCAGGAATAGTTTTTAAGTTCGGAATTAATTCTAATTAAATTCTATCGACTTTGTTAGGTCTTCTAGCAATATAATAACATTATAAAGGTGATTTTAAAGCTTGGAAAAGTATCTTATAGCAAGCTAAGGTGAGGAACCTTAACTCCAAACTAAATTGGTTAATAATAAACTATTTTCTATTTCTTGAGTCCTATGCTATGCTTGATTCTATGCGAATATGTTGTAATGTGCATACAGCATGCCATCCAATATTTCTATTACTTGTTCATGCATATTTACTTTATTGTTTATAACATGATGATGATGATGATGATAGGAATATGCATGTGCTTGTATGTGTGTGGTTGATGTGCTTGATGTGAGCGAGTATCAGGGGAGGTGTGATGAGAACGTCAATAAATGTTAACCTTTGGTGGGTCTCAACACTTTAGCTCTATCTCTAACTCAAGTCTTATGCATTGGCATCGTCGTATCGCCATTACTTTAGCAGAACTATTGTGTCGTAGGGTATCAGGAGGTGGTCTCGGTCCTTGTCGTCTCGACTCTACGGGGGGTCTTAGCTCTATCTCTATGGACATTCTGAGGGATGCTGGGGTGAGGCCTTGGATACACTGTTTGGCATTAGGATTGGTTAGTTGCGAGCCCGGTTTGTAGCCCTCGCCAACAGGGGCTTACGTGTTGGTATGGCACTATATAGCAATAAACGTAACCTTTGTTATATAATGTTCATGATTGGGTGCATGTGAGTTGACGATAAACGTGATCTTCGGGTAACGTCACGCACTCGTGTATAGAGGCGGGGTCAATAAACGCGACCTTTGGCTACCTAAACCTTTCTATTACATACTGTAAACTTTAAACCGGACCAAAGATATAAATTTATTTGCATGCATATGTATTGTGGCATTGTTTAGGCTACTCACTGAGCCGTGATGTGTGCTCACCCCTCGACGTCGAATATTTTTAGTTGATGATGCAGGTTATACGGTTGAAGATTATATAAATGCTTTTGCGTACGGGACAGTAGCGGCGATGGAAGTTGGAGCTGAAGAGGATACACACGACTCCTCTTGCGAGTGCAACTCGTGTGTATTTGATTAGATATTTTATAGGTTTCTTTTATTGAATTTAATAAAGACTTGTATTTGATATTTATTTATGTCTCAGTTGAAAACAAAACAATATGCTATTAAATTAATGATATCAACTTAGTTTCTCAGTTCATGTTATTATAAGACTTCCGCTATTGTGTATTTACTCTGATTATGATTACGGATGTGTGTAAGTTTAGATAACGCGGGGATAGCTTATTTGAGATCCTAGTTGAACCGTTGGTTTGTTAGCGGTTCATCACACCATTCTGAATGTGTGGAATTGGGGTGTGACAATACCACCATCTATTCGATACATCCTGGAAGTACAAAAATGTATCATGATCTAAAGAAACTATATTGGTGGAGAGGAATGAAAGAGATGTAGCTAAGTTCGTGTCTCAATGCCTAAATTGTCAGAAAGTAAAGGCTGAACGACAAAGACCCGCCGGATCTTATTCTGGCCGTTCCCGGAACCAGCATGGAAATGGGACTGCATCACTATGGACTTCGTCACGGGATTACCACTGACTCCTCGAGTAGTTGACGCAGTTTGGGTGATTGTAGACCGTCTGACTAAAACAGCTCGCTTCATTCCAATACGACCTCAGTATACACTGGAAAGGTTAGCAAAGTTGTATGTGGATAATATTGTACGGTTACACAGTGTACCAGAGAGCATTGTATCCAATAGAGATCCTCGATTTACTTCAAAGTTTTGGGAGGGATTGCAAAAGGCTATGGGTACAACATTGAAGTTCAATACTACATTCCACCCACAGACAGACGGACAGTCAGAGCGTACAATCCAGATTTTAGAAGATATGCTACGAGCATGTGCAATTGATTTCAAAGGATCATGGGATGAAAAGTTACTATTGATCGAGTTCGCGTATAACAATAGCTATCAGGCTACTATACAGATGTCACCTTATAAAGCACTGTATGGCAGGAAGTGTCGAACTCCTTTATTTTGGAATGAAGTTGGAGAACGTAGTATTGTTGGACCAGAATTTGTTGAAGAGACTTGTCGAGTGGTTGACATTATCAAGGAAAGAGTGAGAACAGCTCAGAACTGTCAGAAGCAATATGCAGATACTCGACGCAGAGATCTGGAGTTCGCTGTAGGTGATAAAGTATTTTTAAAAGTATCGCCTATGCGAGGATTGAAAAGGTTCGGACAGAAAGGGAAACTAAGTCCAAGATATGTCGGGCCGTATGAAATTCTAGCTAAGCTTGGGAAAGTGGCTTATCAGTTAGCACTACCACCATCTATGTCAAGTGTGCATAACGTATTTCACATTTCCCTATTGAAAAAATTTGTCAAGGATCCAACGCACGTGTTGACAGTAGATTTACTGGATTTGACTGATGATTTGACATTTGAAGTAACACCAACTGAAATCACCAGCCGAAAGGTTCAACGGCTACGTAACCGAGATATCTATTATTTTAAGGTCACATGGAAAAGTAAAGAAATGGAAGAAATTACATGGGAAGAAGAAAATGCTATGCAAAAGCAATACCCTCACTTATTTGATTCAGAAGGTACGTATAATTTTGAGGATGAAATTTTTATAAGTAGGGGGAGTTGTAAGACCCGTGTCAATCTAACCTGGTCTTATTACCCTAAACCAGGTTTACCCATCATGGACGAGTCGAATGAACCAAGGGTGTGAAGGAGATCGAGATCCCAAGTATCAAATCAACCCTAAAACACTTAATTTAAGGGGAGGGCCGCATACCCAGCCAAGGAGGTCGGACCCCCCAAAAATAGAAAGTCAGACCCTCAGTTTTGAAGGGAGGGTCGGATAACTTAGAAACCTAGGGTCGACGGGATCATCGACCCTCCCATCGACCCTCAGTTGTCGCCGAAACTAAAATTAGGAAATTTCTTAATTTTTTACTTGGATTCTTTCCTAATCTCAAAGGGACTTAATTTAGGATGTTCCTACCCTATTTAAAGGACGTCCCTAAGCCTCTTTCACTCCTTTTACAACCCTAATTGAATTGAGAGAAAGAGAAGAGAAGGAAAAGAAGAAGAAGAGAAGCAAGGGAGAGAATTTAGCCAAAAAGAGAAGAGTTGCAGAGAAGGAGTAATCTTCTCAGGTATGGATACTAACTCCATGAGTTTCTACAGACCTTAGGTTAGATAATGATGAGAGTATGATCTCGGAGAAACCCAAACCATCAATCTATGGTTAGGTTTTCATGAAAAACCTATGGGAGAATACATGAAAGCTATTAGGTGGTTGATTCATGGTTCTAGACCATGGAATGAATGTTGAATGGACTGTATGAGCAAGTCATAAGACCCCAAACATGAAGAATGGACTAAAAAGAGGGAATTGGACCAAAATACACCGAGGGTCGCACAGAGGGTCGATGACCATCCGACCTTAGGTAATCCTGAGTATTGACTCTCAGTGTTCGAGAAGTCCAGATTGGGGAGGGTCGCACCCAGGGTCGATCAGGACTCTGACCCAACCTCCGACCCTCAGTTAACAGAATGGTTTTTAAATTCAAAATAAATTCTAATTAAATTTTATCGGCTTTGTTAGGTCTTCTAGTAATATAATAACATTATAAAGGTGATTCTAAAGCTTGGAAGAGTATCTATTAGCAAGCTAAGGTGAGGGAACAAGACCTAAACTAACTAGTTAATAATAAACTGTTTTACTTCTTGAGTCCAATGCCATATTGATTCTATGCGTGTATGCTTGTATGTGCATTTAACATGTCATCCAATATTTCTATTATTTGTTCATGCATATTTACTTTACTGTTTATAACATGATGATGATGATGATAGGAATAGGCATTTGAATATTTGTGTTTGGCCAGTGTATACGGTGAGGGTAGGAATGGTATCAACCAGTACAACCATGACCATTCTTCATGGGGTGTATATTGTGCTATGGTCTACTCAATTCATGTCCACTGATGTCGTCGTATCGCCATTACCTTAGCAGAACTATTATGTCGTAGAGCATCAGGGGAGGTGGTCTCAGTCCTTGTAGTCTCTAACTCTACCGGGGGGCCTTAGCTCTATCTCTATGGATGTTCTGAGGGATGCTGGGGTGAGGCCTTGGATACACTGTTTGGTATTAGGATTAGTTAGTTGTGAGCCCAGTTTGCAACCCTAGCCAGCAGGGGTTTATTTGTTGGTATGGTATCAATCGACACAGCCATGCTGTTTTCATGGGGTGTATATTGTGCCATTTTGGGTGCTGTGGGCGACAGTGCAGGAGTCATTGGGCGTATCCACACACTTGTGTATAGAGGTGCGGCGGCCACCTATCCTTTCTATAGCACAGTGCAAACGTAAAACTAGACCAAAGATATGAATTGATTGCGTGCATATGTATTGTTGCATTATTTTGTTTGCTCACTGAGCCATGGTGTTTGCTCACCTCTCGACATCGAATATTTTTAGTTGATGATACAGGTTTTACCATTGAAGACTATGTAAATGCTCCAGAGTACGAGAACGTAGAGGCAATGGAAGTGGAAGATGAAGTTGATACACATGACGTCACTTGCGAGTGCAACTCATGTGTATTCAATTAGATTTTTGATTTATTTATTTGGATTTATTGAAGACATGTATTTGGTATTTAATTAATTATGTCTCAGTTGATACAGAATAATTTGTTATTTAAATTTTAATATCACATAGATTCTCGGTTCATTTTATTATAAGACTTTCGCTATGTGTATTTACTCTGATTATGAATGTGGATGTATGGAGTTTAGATAACGCGGATATAGCCTATTCGAGATCCTGGTTGAACCATTGGTTTGCTAGCGGTTCATCACACCATTCTGAAGAGTACGGAATTGGGGTGTGACATAAAGTGTTGAGGCCCGGCCTATGACACCCCCCTAATACTCGCTCGCATCAAGCACACCAACCACACACATACATCCACATTCTTATTCCTATCATCGTCATCATCATCATGTTATAAATAATAATTTAAATATGCATGAACAGTAATAATAGAAATATTGGATGACATGTTGAATGCACATAATAATCATACACGCATAGAATCAATCATGGCATTGGACTCAAGAATAAAACAGTTTATTATTTAACCAATTAGTTTAGGTCTTGTTCCCTCACCTTTGCTTGACCGTAGATCCTCTTTCAAGCTTTAAGAATCAACTAAATATCGATATTATATCACTAGAAGACCTAATCAAGTCGATAGAATTTAATTAGAATTAATTTTGATTTTTAAAAGCATGTTGTTAACTGGGGGTCGATGTCAGGGTCGGAGGGTCCATCGACCCTGGGTGCTACCACCCAGATTCTAGACTTCCCGAACACTGGGGGTCGATGTTAGGGTCTGGTAGGGTTGATTGGCCATCGACCCCCCGTGCGACCCCCCGTAGGTTTTGTCAAATTTTCTTCCTACAGTCCATTCCATCGTGTTTGGGTCCTATGGCTTACTTCTACAATCCATTACATACATGTTCTATGGCTTAGAACCATAGTTTATTCACCTACATGATTTTTATGATCTCCCCTATGGTTTTCCATGAAAACCTAACCATGGATGGATGATTTAGGTTTCTCCTAGATCACATCCTCTTCACTATCTATTCTAAGGTCTGTAGAATTACATGGAGATAGTATCCATACCTGATAATTAGGCTTGTTTCTCTGAAGCCTTCTCTTCGATCTTCTTCTCCACTTTCCTTCTCTTCTCTTTCTCTTCTCCTTCTCTTCTCTTTTTCTCAATCCAATTAGGGTTCTAAAAGGAGTGAAAGAGGCTTAGGGACGTCCTATTTATAGAGTAGAAACTCCCAAAATAAGTCTCATTGAGATTGGAAAAAAATCCCATTGAAATTTAGAAAGTTCCCAATTCATAATTTTTGTCGACAGACTGGGGGTCGATGAGGGGGTCGGAGATCCCGTCAACCCCTGGTTCTAAAATTTCCGACCCCCGATTAAAAACTCAGGGTCTGACTTTTATACTGGGGGGGTCTGACCCTACCTTGCTGGGTATGCGACCCTCCCCCCCATATTTTAGTGTTTTTTGGTCAGTTTAATACCTGGGATCGCGATCTCCCTCACGTACTTGATCCATTTGGCTCGACCATGATGGATAGACTTGGTTCAAGGTGGTAAGACCGGGTTAGCTTGATACGGGTCTTATAACTCCCTCCTACTTATAAAAATTTCGCCCTCGAAATTGTACATACCTTCCGAGTCAAATAAATGAGGATATTGCTTTTGCATAGCATTCTCTTCTTCCCATGTGATTTCTTCCATATCCCTACTTCTCCAGGTGACCTTAACATAATAGATATCACGGTTGCGTAGTCGTTGAACCTTCCGACTAGTGATTTCAGTTGGTACTACTTTAAATGTCAAATCATCAGTCAAATCAGGTAGATCTACTGTCAGAACGTGCATTGGGTCCTTGACATACTTCTTCAATAAGGAAATATGAAATACGTCATGCACACTTGACATAGATGGTGGTAATGCTAACTGGTACGCCACTTTTCCATGCTTAGTTAGAATCTCATATGGACCGACATATCTTGGACTTAATTTTCCTTTCTGTCCAAACCGTTTCAATCCTTGCATAGGCGATACTTTTAAGAATACTTTATCTCCCACGATGAATTCAAGGTCTCGGCATCGAGTATCTGCATATTGCTTCTAACGATTTTGAGCTGTTCTCACTCTTTCATTGATATTGTCGACCACTCGACAAGTCTCTTCAATAAATTTTGGTCCAACAATACTACGTTCCCCAACTTCATTCCAAAACAAAGGAGTTTGACACTTTCTGCCATACAGTGCTTCATAGGGTGACATCTGTATAGTAGTCTGATAGCTATTATTATAAGCGAATTCAATCAGTGGTAACTTTTCATCCCATGATCCTTTAAAATCAATTACACATGCTCGAAGCATATCTTCTAGAATTTGAATTGTATACTCTGACTGTCAATCTGTCTACGGATGGAATGCGGTACTAAACTTCAATGTTGTACCCATAGCCTTTTGCAATCCTTCCCAAAACTTTGAAGTAAATCGTGGATCTCTATCGGACACAATGCTTTCAGGTACACCATGTAATCGCACAATGTTATCCACATACAGCTTAGCTAACCTCTCCAGTGTATACTGAGGTCGTACAGGTATAAAGCGAGCTATTTTAGTCAGCGGTCTACAATCACCCAAACTACGTCAACTACTCGAGGAGTCAATGGTAATCCTATGACGAAGTCCATAGTAATGCAGTCCCATTTCCATGCTGGTTTCGGTAACGGCTGTAACAGTCCTGCCGATCTTTGTCGTTCAGCCTTTACTTTCTGACAATTTAGGCATTGAGACACGAACTTAGCTACATCTGCTTTCATTCCTCTCCACCAATATAATTTCTTTAGATCATGATAGATTTTTATACTTTCAGGATGTATCGAATAGATGGTGGTATGGGCTTCTTTCATCAGTCGGTGTCTAATGTCCACACTTTCTGTTTCAGGTACACATATTCTTCCTTTGTATTTCAGTACCTTTTCTTCGCCCAAGGTGAACTCAGGGTTAGTCCTACCTTTTTCGATGTCTTCTTGTACCGTTCTTAGGTAAGGGTCTGATTTGATAGCTGTCTTTATTTCATCAATTATATCCAGTATAATCTTCAATGCGGCGAAGATGTTTGAAAACCGATGAATAAACCCTTGGTTGGCTGATCCA
>CM053276.1:77071707-77216750 GCA_028583415.1 Protea cynaroides | reverse complement strand
CCTATTCACCAATTCCATGAACGATATGTTGATCCGAACGACATGAACCGTAATTCATAATGGCCATAACAAGTCCTGAAGGCAGTTTTCGGAATGTCAGCTTCTCTGATCTTCAACTAGTAATAGCCAGATCGTAAGTATCATAAAAAATATAGAGGCTCCTTGCAATTGATCGAACAGGTCATTGATCCTGGGTAATGTGTATCGATTATTGACTATGAGCTTATTCAATTCTCGATAGTCAATACACAGTCTGACACTTCCATCTTTCTTCTTGATGAATAAGACTGGTGCTCCCCATGGTGAGATACTTGTCCTAATAAAGCCTTTATCTAGTAGTTCTTGTAATTGAACCTTAAGTTCCTTTAGTTCTACAGGTGCCATCCTATAAGGTGCTTTGGAGACAGGTGCCGATGTTGGAGTAAGTCAATTAAAAACTCCATTACTCTGTCGGGTGGCTGACCTAGTAGATCTTCTGGAAATACTTTAAGAAATTCATCCACTACTCATAGGTCATCTAGCTTGGGAGTTTCTACAGTATTGTCCACTACAAATGCAATATATCTAGCATATCCCTAGGCTAGTAACTTACTTGCTT
Organism: Protea cynaroides; assembly: GCA_028583415.1. NCBI lineage: Eukaryota > Viridiplantae > Streptophyta > Magnoliopsida > Proteales > Proteaceae > Protea > Protea cynaroides. The sequence goes on along the minus strand of CM053276.1, from coordinate 77,216,152 downwards.
GTAAGGCAGAAATGGAGAGTTTCTTTTGTTTCTTTGGTTTGTCTCCGATGAATACAATTGGCTTGTTGCCATCAACATCTTATGAGACCTTTCTTTCTGCACAAAGGACGCTGGCCTTTTGTATAGCTATCCAGTCCATTACAAGGATTGCATCAAAATCTGACATATTCAGGAGGATTAGATTCGCATCCATTTGCTTGTCACCGATTTGGACTTGGCACGGTCCGTGGTAGTAGTCCACTCCACTTGTTGTCTGACGGTATACTAACCATGAGCCTGGATTCCATTTTCCTTGGGGGTGTTCCCATTTTTTTGACGAATGAGGGCGATACGAAAGAGTAGGTCGCACCCGAGTCAAAAAGGATTCAAGCCAGCAAATTGGATATAGTTAAGGTACCTAATGGTACATAGCATATTAACTCGACAAAACAATTTAGGAATATTCTCAACTCAGGAATAAATAGTTTAACTACTGTGAAAGAGAATACCTGTGACCATGCTAGAGGATTTCTCAACATCTTGTCATGGCATAAACTTTACCTTGTTGAAATCCTTGCTTCGAAGGAAGAGGGCAATTCCTAGAGGTGTGTCCCTCTTGGTTGCAGTAATAACACCTCACTGACCCAGGTGCTATGTCAACAGGAGCAGGGGCAGTGGTCTTCTTTGTAGGAACTTGAGCTATCACCTCATTCCCAACCGTAGCTCTGAAAGGTTACTTGGTTGTACGAGCATTTGGGAAAGTGTTAGCTCTCTTGGTGCCAAAAGTTGTTGGTCTGTCCTTCCAACGAGCTTGATATCCGTCTCTTTGACTATCCTCCACTACCTTGGCCGTTTACATGACACTCACATACGTAGTATGGCCTTGCTTTGGATTCCTTACTTTTTCTTCAAAGAAAAAATTTTATTCCAGGATTATTTTGGAGTAGAAAGATGTTTGATAACGCAGTAGTGGAATGGATTCTAGAGCATCTCTGGAATAGAAACATATTTGATAAATACACTAGGAATATCCTACCAATTGAAGTCTAGAGAACAAGTAGAGATTCCAATGGTGGTGGTGGTGGCGGTGATGGTGTTGGTGGTGGTGTTAGTAGTGGCAGTGGTGGTAGCGGCAGTGGTGGCATAGTGGTGGTTGTGATAGTGGTGGTGGCGGTGTCAGTGGAGGGGCTGGTGGCCATGACGGCGATGGCAGTGGCAGTGGCGGTGATAGTGGTGGCAGCCATGTCACACCCCAATTGTGGTCGAACTAGAAGTGTAAATGAACCGTCATAGAACCAATGGCTCAAGCTAGGATCACATAGGACCGTGCCAACAATCAAACCATACCTTCCACATAATCAGAGATAATAAATAAATAGTAAAATTACATTAAAATGAACTGAGAGTCTACAGTGATAAGTAATAAATAAACCAATTATCTCAAATATACCAGAACATAAAATAGTAAACTATTACAAGTCTCATAATCAAATCTTAAAAATAAACCCTAAGAATAAATGCAATGGAAATATTAGCATGACAAATCATGCTCATCTTATACTGACTGTGCATCCATGACTACCACATGTCAATAAGACAGTGCACTGATATAGCCTTCTACAATAATACTTGCATCATCAACTAAAAAGAAAATGTATACGTAGGGTGAGCTTATAACTTAGCTCAGTAAGAAACAAAACAATGCAACAAATATATGCATGATGTCATTTTCATATCTTGGTTCTGGTTTATGTTTGCAATGTGTTATGACAAGGATAGGCTACAACCACACCTCCATACACGAGAGTGTGAGTACCCCCAAAGGATCACACACCGCTGTCGCCCTACAATACTCACTAGAAGATAGAGATAGAGCTAGAGCCTGACGGATCACACACCTCCAACCCCTGATACTCTACCTCATACCAGTATGTATGCCCCTCCTGGCGAGGGCTTACAAACTGGGTTCATCACTAACCATTCCTAATTGTCATCAAAGTGTATCCATGGCCTTAACCCAACATCCTTCAATACGCCCACATAGATAGAGCTAGAGTCCGCTGGCTAGGCTAGGGCCCACATAGCATTCACTCCCCCTGATACCCTATGAGTACTAAGTCCGTTAAGGTAACAATGATACGATGATGTCGGTGTGGTGAATGGTTCGATGCTACAGCCTCTCCCCATTCAACACACAGACTACATACAAACACATACCTATCCTCATCATCATCATCAAGCATAAGGAATAATAAATATGCATGAATAGTATATAACAATTATTGGATGACATGTCATATGCACAACAACAGAACATGGCAACAAGCAATAAAATAGAAATATAAAAGGGTAGCTTGTTATTGATCAATTAGTTTAGGTCTTATTCCTCACCTATTGAGTGATGTTTGAGCTTTAAAGACTATCTTGAATTGGTTAAAAACCTAAGCAATTAATAGAACTTAATTAGGGTTTCATTCCAATAAAGTTTTAGTATTCAGACTGACCCTCCGGTCTGGCAACTAAGCCCTTTGGACATTGTCCAATCGCGTGTCCAATCGTGCATTGCTCTACTGGTCAGCTATCTGAACAAAGCGTATCATAGTTTTTAAGAGTGACCTGTCTCTTGTCCGGTTTGGCATTTATTTGACCGGTCACAGGACCGGACAATCCTTGAGTTGTACTCCAAGTTGTCTTCCAGTTTGCTTTCTTCCTAAGTCAATTCTTCGACTCTCAATGGGATTCATCCTAAATCCATTCTATGGCCATCAATCATTAGATTTAGTCACTTAATGTAACCCTATCAACTACAATTTATTATAGGTTTCTATGGAGGATCTTGGGATTAAAATCATGGTATTGGATCCGACTTATCACATTGTGATCACAAATCCTAAACCCTATCATAAGCTAACCTTCTATAGAGGTAAAAGACATACCGTTGGTTTCTCGACGGAGTGGGTTGGAAACCGACGATAATTCTTCTTTGCAGAGCCTCTCCCCCTTTCTCCAAGCCTTCTTCTCCAGTTTTCCTCTCAATTCTAGGGTTTGAGAATGATCAAAAAGAGTAGGAGGAAGTGAAAGGACATCCTCTATATAGAGGAAAACCTTCCATTGAGAGTGGGATTCTAATTAGAAAGGAGTCCTAACCAAACTTGGAAACTTTCCTAAACTCGGAGTCGATTTTTGGGCTTGACCGGTCTGTTGTCCGGTCACCCAATCCGCAGATTGGACAACTTGAGGTCCGAGCGGACAAGCTTCGAAAGGACAGATTCCATACCTGGCTTTGTGGTTCTTCACCCGGTTGGTTCACATGACCCGATTACAATGGGGAAACTTGTCATGACATGGTTAGACTGGGTTATTGGAGTGCGGGTCTTACAAACCAAGCCTTTGTTTTGTGAAGAAGAGAGGAGTCGTGAGAGAAAAAAACTTCTTTTTTACTTTTTTTTCTTCTCCCAAAAAGTTGTTCCAAAACATAAAAGTATGTTTTTTGTACTCCAAAAAATTGGATTCTGAAGTCATTTTATGAACCGGTTCACTCCTTGAGAGCTATAATCCAATCGGGTTTACTAAACACGATTATACTCCAAAATGGCTCCCTGGCAGTTGGAATCCATGGAATCCAAAATTTGGAGCGTTATCAAACGGGGCCTAAGTGTGTAATCAAGTAACACAAAGGCAAAAAGAAAAAATTGCGCAAGAAAAGGAGTAGTTCTTCAAGATGACGGGATTGACGTGACTCTTCAAGGACACAAGATGGTTTGCAAGTCTTCAAGGATACAATGTAACTTTTAAAGGTTACCCGCGGGGGTGGGGGGGGGGGAAGATATAATCTCATATTTTCATTACAATTCAACGAATATAAATAAGAAAATTAAATCCTAAATTTCAAACCTCTATCCCTTATTAATCCTATGGCTGAGATTGCGTAGAGAAAATGTAAAAGATCAACCCTAATCCAGGCCTATCCAAATAATCTTTATTAAATATAGAATTCTTTTCATAATATATCTCCAAATTATTTGCTGAAGATAAAGTTTTCAAAAAACTAAATTGGTTGGAGGCAAGATCTCCTTCCTTATTGTTATTGTTATTATTTATTGTTATTATTGTTATTGAGAAACTTGTAGAGTCATTTTAAAACTGTAGTTTGGTTAAATCCTCCAAATTTCCTCAGCTTACAACTCAAGACATACCAAAATAATTATGGAAGAATCCATGATATATATTTTCAATTTTAGACACGGAAGTGACTGATCTCCATGGAATCACTGGAAGACCTTTTAGTCGGCTGAGTCATCTTTGCCCTTGATACGGGCTGATTTTCTAAAGACCTTAGGGTAAGGACTCGACATCAATTATCTTGGCCATATGATCTGGCCTGCATCACCAACTGTCTTCTCTGGTCCAATACCTCTTCCCTTAAAGATTAAAAACTGAAAAATGAGGGTGACCACATCATGTCCACCCACTCTCATTCTCACTCTCATATTGTGTTTAGGCTTGATCTAGAATATTGTGTACAACACAGGTGAGGTAATTTGAAAGTTTTAAAAAGAATTCAAGATGACATTGGAAATTTATAATGGAGACAGAAAGCAGTCACATTCCCAATTCAAGGTAGCTTATGAACAAAATTTTTCTCCTCAGAGTGTATCAGGTATCTTACCAAAAAAAAAAAAAAGAATCTATCAGGTATTAATTGAGGTATTTTCTTCTGAATGCAAATTATGGTTTACAAGTACAAGGTAAAGAGGAGCTTTCTTATGAACTATAAGACCGGCTTCTTCATTCAGGTCTATCTTCCTTCTTCATCCCATCAGGAAAGTCCCAATCAAAGGGATAAAGAAGATTTGCGAGTGTTAGCTCAACCATTGAAATAACCATGTTTGTCACATGACAACTTCTTCGACCAGCTCCAAAAGGCAATAACTCAAAATGTGTTCCCATGTAGTCAATGGAGTTATCCATGAATCTCTCTGGCATGAATTCTTCTGGGTTCATCCAAGAATTGGGATCTCTTTCAATTGCCCAAACATTTACTTGGACCCTTGTTTTGGGATAAATGTCATATCCATTAATGGTAAAATGGTGCATGGTTTCTCGTGGGAGCAATAGAGGAACTGGAGGATGCAACCCATAAGAATTGTTCTAGGGGATCATTAAGAGATTAAAATCAAGCCTCTTGTAAGATTTTTGATTGGTGAAAAAAAAAATCTTCGGAGTCCATCTCCTACCTTTGCCATCTATTTAAGATAGCCTATTTACCGAACAATAGCAATAGGGTCCTACCATCATTTCAATAGACTCTGTCGGTCTGATTCGACATCACTTCGTTAGACTGTATCGGTTTGATTCGGTATCACTTCCTAAGACCGTGCTTGTCTAATTCAGCATCACTTCCTTAGACTGTACCGGTCTGATTCAGTATCACTTCCTTAGACTGTGCTAGTCTGATTTAACATCACTTCCTTAGACTATGCCGGTTTGATTCGATATCACTTCCTTCAGCTATACCGGTTTGATTCGGTATCAGTTCCTTAGACTGTGCTGGTCTAATTCGGCATCACTTCCTTAGACTGTGCCGGTTTGATTTGGCATCACTTCCTTGGACTGTACTGGTCTGATTCGGCATTACTTCCATAGACTGTACCGATTTGATTCAGTATCACTTCCATAAACTGTACCGGTCTAATTCGCTATCACCTCCATAGACTGTACCGGTTTGATTCGGTATCATTGTTATTGCTTTCTCCTAATGAATTACATTGCACCTGATTTCTAGAACCATTAGAATACGCAGACAATTTAGAGGAATCTCCAAGTACGGTACTACAGTCCACATGGACTATTTAGATTCAATTTCAACTGTCAATCAAGAATAAATCTCAACTTGAATCTTGAATATAATAAAAATATGTATTTTGTTTGGGGGTTTTCCCCAAACCCGTAAGAGATGTTCTAGGGGATCATTAAGAAATTAAAATCAAGCCTTTTGTAAGGTCTTTGGTCTTTGATTGGTTAAAAAAAAAAACCTTCGAGCTCTTTATACAGTATATATCTGGAAACTCTAGGTCTGGGTGCTCGTGACTGTCATGTCTTCCAGTGGCTCCTTGCCGTCGACACCAGGGTCTGGGGTGATCAGAAGGAATAAGGGATATGGCCGTGGCTTAGGGGTTGTTGGGGATCCCAATCAAGTAGTGATCTGGGATCGAGAAGTATGGTTACAGCCTAGGGTTTCAGAAATTAATCTCGGATTAGGGTTGCATGGTTTGAGATCAAATCTAGGACTTCCTACAGTGTCGCAATCGAAAATGGTGTTTGTTGCTCCGATCCCAGTAGTCTTCCCTGAGAGTTGAACTCTATGCCTGGGGTTCAGTAGAGTATCTTGCCGGTGATGTCCATGGGTCGGGCAATCCTTCATCTATGGTTTTTGCTGCGGGATCGATGGTTTGGAATCAGAACGTTGGTGGAAACCATGCCTGTAGTTCCTCTCAGTTGCCCAGAGGTGTTAATTCTCAAGATGGGATTATGAACTAGGTGATGTAGGTGTCTATGGTTCCGAATCTGACTGTGGGAAACCCTAGTAATGTTCGTGCTATTATGTCTGCTAGGGTTTCTGGGTTTGGAAACCAGAATTTTTCTAAATCGATGGCAGCGACGGTTGGGGATGTAGCCATGGGTTTCTAGCATGGTGGAGAAATTAATCAGATAGTCTGAACGTCATCGAATACTTTGCCGTCTGCTTGGCTCATGGTGTGCAGGGCCATGATATGTTGTTGGGTGGTGTTTACACAAGATCGCAGATGCAAGGTTTGGTTTAGACGGAGGCGCTTTCTGTGGTTGTAGATCAGGTGAAGTCACTTGGTGCGGCGGAGGTGAGTCAGAATCCGACGATTGTTGGTGGTCGGTTGGCTGATGTTCCAAGTAAGGAAACACAGCGGGAGGATCTCGAAAGATTTTTGGGGTTTAAATCCTTCTTTGGAGCCTGTGCAACCAACTTTTGGAAACTCGAGGGATTGTGTACAACCTTCCTCTGATAATGTTTCGGGCAGAATGAGACATGCTCGGCTTGGTAGGAAATGACATTGGGCATTGTTAAGGGAGAAGGGTGTGGGACCAGGTGTTCACACTGTTGCAGTGTAGTGGATTGGAGGTGATATTGGTGCCAAACAGGATTCAGCTGAGCATATTACTCAACTGAATGCTAGAGTTCCTAATGTGAACCAGCTGTCAAATAATGGCCGGAGATCCTTTGTGTCTGTTTTGTCTGGCTTACCTGATCTATCTGCTCTACTTGATCCAGTTGTAGAAGGGGGAATTACTTGGGTGGTTATACCCCAGGCAACCTATGATAGACAACTGGAAAGTATAAATTAGCCATTATCGGTCGGGTGTTTACTAAGGGATTATTATTACGGGATATTGCTCGTATTCTATTTGAACAATGGGGTGAGACAAATAAATTTGAAATGACTTCACTGGGTAAGGGATATTTTGTGTTTAGATTTTTCTCTAAGAAATCTCTGTTATCGGTTTAGAATAGAAGCCTTACTAAGATTAATGGGCAGCCCTTACGTATTCAATATTGGGAGCTAGATTTTGATGTGGATAGAGCTCATCCTACTGTTCACAAACAATGGGTGCGTCTCCCTCGGTTGGGGATTGAGTTATGGGATGAAGATATCATCTTCTCCATTGGTAAGGCACTGGCAAAACCAATTAATTTGGATAAAAATACAAATTGATTGGACGTTTTGCAAAGCTTTGTATTGAGATGTCGGTTGGTGGACCATGTCCAAAGGAGGTGAAGGTGCAATGTTCTCGGTATGGGCATCAGTGTTTTTTTAAACTGGTGATTGAGTATGAAGATCCCCCATCTCGACGTTTGGAATGTGGTACATTTGGGCATAGGTCTAGAGCTTGTAAAGAAGCTGCAATGGCTAGGCCAGGTGAGGATGTGGAGGTAGTAATGAATTAGGAATCTTCTGGTGTGCAGGATCAGCAACCCTCTTTAGTTCCCATGGTGGTGATTCCCTCTATTGTCCCGAGAAATATTTCTCCTAGTAATCCTTGTTAGATAATTATGTGTTTAGAGTTTCAATGAAACTCATTCCAATCCCATACAGTTGCCTTACAACACAATAGAGAAGCCATAAATAATGAACATAAAGACATACCTGTCTGTGAAGAGATTAATTCCATACGCTCCACGACGCTCCAAGCTTTGATCGAAATCCCTCAGCTACAGTCTTCCATAGCCTCCAGAGGATATCCTAACGTCTCTTGCTAATGGGTGCAGAAAACTGATTAACTGTGGCTGTGGGGACTCTAACTCTGTATTTATAGAATACAGTTGTAACCCTAAAACCCTTCCCACAATAAAATTAGGGTTACCAAACCTATCTCATACCATGGGACGAACCAAACCAAATCGGTTATATCGTGTCAATCATATTCCCACTGAATTAACTAGTTTAGGTAATTAATTAAGCCCACATAAATCTAACAATCTCCCACTTGGGCTATATTAATTACAAAACTATCGTCAACCAGTGTGGCCACGGAATCCAACACACTAAATCGTCACTAACTTTGAAACATCCATCAAGCTTTCCAATGCGAGCAACAGCGAATAATACACCTTAACATATGGTGTATAAACTTCTGTCAGCCACAACAGAGGTCTACTCAATACATGAATCGCCTGAGATAATGCATGAAAGTAAACTCCCATGCGAGTCCAAACTTGATTAAAGAACCTTAATCAAAGTGCCCCAAAACCTTTATGGGCAACTTAACATGGTATTTAAATATTCTGAAATTATAATACCATACTTTAGTTAGACACCACCTTAAATCTTTGGCTAAATACTGTCTTGAAACTTTGGCTAAATACTGCCTTGAAACTTTGGCTAAATACTGCCTCATATCTGTGACATGTCAAACACATAACTATGTATGTAAAATAGCAATAACACAAATGCTAATGTAAATAAAATCATAGTTACAAAAAACTGTACCATCAAACCATGAGCAATACAATCAAGCACAGTAAGCAATGTGAAAACACAAGTATAAACAAAAAGAGTCTCCCACTGATTAAGCATATCTAGAGACTCCCACTGATTCTCAGATCTTTGGCCACTTAAGCCTCTGATAAAATTATTTGTTTTCAACCATTCTTATATTGGACATATCGTCCCTTAAAGACATCCACTGACAAAATCTTCGTCCAGAATCTACAACGATATAAAATCTTTCGACATCTTCCTTACTTGAAGAGATTCGATCTCTATTATGCTGTGAAATATTATATTTCTTATTATTCTTTGAGAAGAACACATCTCAATAGGTTTAGAAGTGAAGTCTACAACCTCCAAAATAGAGAATAAATTTTTACACCAGATACCTTGCTTGTTATCATTATATAAAGTTACAAAACCCTATCACCATGACAATGAACCTTGATGTTGGTTTCTTGTCATCAATACAATCATTATAAATTACATCAAAATAGCCTAGAGTGTCACTACTTCTATAAATGAACATATAATCTTTGGTCCTCTGCATATACCGATGACCTTCCTTTTTCCCATTGTCTAGTAAGCTATACCAGCATCTAACTGAAATCATCCTACACTCAATGAAAAGGCTATATGAAAAGATTACAACCTTAAACATATATCAAGCTCTCTACACATTGTAGATGCTAATATTCAGTATCATTCTTTGTCTACAATTCTGTCAATTTATCTCCTTTACTGATCTTAGCATCCGCAACTTACTAGTTATACATGCATACTGAACCTTCGAAAACACGAACAATATTTATACTTTGAGATAAATCCATAATTTTATTTTTTTTGTCATGAGCAAACTCAATTTCAGGTACAAAGGTACTTACTCATACAGTTTTACATGTCAAAGTTATCAGACAGAAAAACATTGATTTCAACTAGTAAACCATGTCACTACAGGCCAATAAAAACCATCAACACACATGACAAGGAAGTGAATCCACTCCCACTGACCTATAGATATATACAATGGTCAATGACAATCTCAACAAAGTTGAAAGAAGATACAACCCTGTCAAACTTCAAATACCATTATCCGGATATCCATTTAATCCACAGATTGATTTTATAAGTCTTCAAAATATATCTTCTTTATCCTTACCACAAAACCTTGTGATTAAAATATATAAACATTTTCTTCAAGATTTTTTTTTATCAAAACGATCTTTACATCTACCTGATGCAACTCCAAAATAAAATTAGCAACTAAGACCTCAAAAAATTTGATGTTCTCTTTCTCTTCCCTTTGTGTGATTCCACTTTGCTATAAATATTACTTCGTAGCAATCAATTCTCCCACTGGAATCACATATTTTCTTTGTATATCCTTTTATAGCCTATGAGTACACTGCTCATTGACAAAAGCATAAATTCTAAGTCTCATTATTGTTCATAAACAATAACACATCCTTTATGATCATTAAACATTCAAGAGTAATTTCATTACTAATAACTTCCTCAAAATCATGAGGATCTTTATTTTTGTCCATCACCAAAAATATCTATTTTTAAAGTACAACATGTGATTGGATGAAATCACAGATCTACATGGTCTAGTATATCTCTTCATTGCCTCATCTGGCTCTGCTACTATGGCTGAAGCATCAATCTTAATGAATATTTCTATAATCATTTCATTATACTCTGGTAACATTTCTGGTATCTCAACTGGTTACTTCACATCCATTTCCATGTGGTCTCATCACACTTCAAGTTCTTGGGTCTATTTTTACATCCCATAATATGACAACTCAATGTCCTAAAATAATCACTCTCCCACGAGTATTATGAAATCATGTCAATTCTTAAAACTGACAGCCAAAGACAGGCATTTTAAGGTATTTAATCATTACATGTCCACAATAATGTAAATAATTATAAGTTTACGATTAATACCAAATAAAATTAGCTAGCAAGAATATATATACATAACATGTGCAAGCTAATTAATATCTTTGAAAAGTCAGTCGAACTATACACACATCCTTTGGGACAATATGTGCACTGATCCTCTCAATATCTGTGCAATAACTGCGAATAGATAATGACTTTCAAAAATCTCACCACCTTTGGGTGGATGAAGACCCCTAAAGCCATAATCCTTCAACTATGTGCATGAGTTTCTTATTTTCTTTGACAATGCCACCTTTGGGTGGACAGTGCCTTTCTTTATAATCTTAGACAACGCCACCTTTGGGTGGACAGTGTCATTCTTTGCTGCATCCATAAAAGTGAGAGTTTATGTTAGTGTCACTTTTGTGTGAACACTATACTTCCTTACTGTAGTTTGTAAATGCATAAATGCTAGATTTGAGGATATTATGATAGAATTAAGGTTGCCACTTTGGTGGTCACACCAAAATCCTTACACAATAGCTATAAATCATAATTTGAATAAACTTGGACAATGTCACATTTGGGTGAACATTATCAAAACTGAATCATTTACAAACACATATTCTAGAATTTGAACACATCATAATAAAACAAGGTTGCCACTTTGGTAGTCACACCAAGTTCCACCATGATATGAATAAATCCAAAACTGCAGCTTATGTGGGATATTTATTTAATCATGAATGCTTTAAAATATAATTTTACAAGTCTAAACATTCATATAAACATGCACATTAGCTCAATCAACCAATTTTGTATAATAACTTTAAGAAAAATCAGTAAAAACATTGCAAATCGAGTTCCCATAGGGTATTTTTCCATAATAACATATTTTTCAATGCATCAAAATGTACCAAAATATATATCAGATTGAAGAGCATTAAAAATGGAGTCCAACGAAACAAACCGGAGGTCAATCTGACATTCCTAGCTCCCAGAATCACTGTTTAATGTCCTTTTGTTAAAAAAACTTAAACCAAACAGGTCCTTATAAGAAAACCCTGTCTGGGTCGGTTCGGATCGGTTCGATCCGGTCTGACCAAAATCGATTTGGTTCTTTCAAAACCGAACCGAATATTCCCTTTTTATTCTCTACCTTTTTTTTTTTTTTTTTACTATTACTTTGATCCAGGCCGATCCACATGGCCTGGGGCAGACCGAATCATGGTCTAGTCCAAAGGTTCAACCACCGAATTATCCGGTCTGACCAAATGGGCAAACGGACCAAAAATTTGGGTTACCGGATCAAATATATGGGCCGATGGATCGGGTTAGAGGGTCGGGTTACCGGGTCGGCCTATTTGGGTTGTCGGTTCAACCCGTTGGGCCGGGCTGGCCCTAAACTTGGGCTGGGCCAGGATGGCTGGGCTTAGCCTGCCCCCAGCCCCGCCCCGGCTGCCTTCGGCTGGGCTAGGGTTCCCAATTCTAGTCGAGTCAAATCGGTTACAAATTGGCGCCGCCATTTTTTATTTTTTTTATTTTTTTTTGAGGCGACTCGGTCTGAGTCACGGGCCAACCCGTTAGGGTTCCCGAGTTGACCCGGCGATGATCGGGTCAACGCCGCCGTAATATAGTTTTTTTTTTTAAATAAAATCTCCCACCCGCGAGTGAGATCCACTCGCGGATACCGCCGGCAAGTGCCGGCGCGTCAGAGTTCCGGCGCCGGCGATTTTTATATCGCCGACTCCGTCTCGTCGAGAGCTTTCCAACGGTATATAGCTTGACTTATTTTGTCGGTCGAAAAAATTTTCGTCTATGGAAAACTCCGACAGATCTGATCGAGATTCGATCCAAAACTTGAGAAAAATTTCTCTTTTAATTTGACCATTCATTATCAATCTTTATAATCAATCTCCATCGATTCTAGGTCTGTATGGTTGACTCTGATACCAACTGTCAGATAATTATATGTTTAGGGTTTCAATGAAACCCATTCCAATCCCATACAGTTGCCCTAGAACACAATAGATAAGCTATAAATAATGAACATAAAGACATACCTATCTGTGAAGAGATTAATTCCATACGCTCCACGACGCTCCAAGCTTTGATCGAAATCCCTCGGCTACAGTCTTCCACAGCCTCTAGAGGATATCCTGACGTCTCTTGCTAATGGGTGCAGAGAACTGATTAACTGTGGCTGTGGGGACTCTAACCCTGTATTTATAGAATAGAGATGTAACCCTAAAACCCTTCCCACAATAGAATTAGGGTTACCAAACTTATCTCATACCATGTGACAAACCAAACCAAACCGATTATACCATGTCAATCAGATTCCCACTGAATTAACTAGTTTAGGTAATTAATTAAGCCCACATAAATCTAACAATCCTTTGGATCATTGGGCGGATGCTGAAGAGGATGTGTAATGATTTAGATGTGGAGGATGGTGAGCTACAGGATACTGAGACTGTCTCGGGTGAGCAAACTGAGGTGGTTGGATTAATTGCTTGTGTTGGCCCTAGAGGATATTAGAAAGTTGTATAGTAGGGGCCTCGTCTCTCAGATGGTTACTTCTGTAATTGGAGGTGATGTTATTGCAAGTAGTCCAGGTCGGGTTAAAGTCGCTTATGATGAACTCTTGGTTGTGGATGAGGCATTGCAGGTGGCTGTTAGGGCTTTTATAGAAGTGGGAGAGCGGCATCGAGGTTTACCAGGTGGTAGGGGAATTCGCATGGGGTTGATACTGGTCAGCCGCAGTGGTAGGGAATCGCAATCATGATGTCAGACCTGTTACCTTTTCTCTAAGGGTGAGCTGAAGTAGGAGGGGTGCAAGACGATTGTCTGTTTTTACCTTTAGTTTTGTTAGGATGGTTTTTGCTTTCTTTGTGGTTCTGTTGGTGGTTTCCTGCTATGGCTTACAAGTTGTAGGTGGGTTATTTATCCAGTAGGGCTTTAGCTGTAATTTTTTCTTTCTTTTCTTATAAAAAAAAAAAAAAAAAGACTTATAGCAAAAAAAAGAAGTATATGTAATCATGTTTCCTCTGTTGTTTCGGTGTCTTATCTTTGGGCTCTTTATGAGTTTATGACTCTCTCATGGGCTTCAGATCAAGCCGATGATTTTTGACATATATCTTTATCTCTTTCTTTTCCCATCCAAAGAAATTCTAGATTTTTTGAGTATAATCTTTCCCTTAAGGAAGCCTGAAAATACCTTGCTTAGGAGGTGTGAGGACTTGACGAGGAAATTCGCATCCTCCTCGACAAAATGATTTTGTTTGGAATCGTTACCTAGATTTAGGTTTAGAACTTTAAATATAATTTCATCATAAGATTTACTTCTCTTCTCCAACAAAAACACCTTGAAAAACAATGATGGCTTTTTTTTTTTTTCCAATTTCTTGTGATGATTATACTTCGAAAAAGTAGGTAGAGAAAAAAAAACTAACTTTTTCTATCTTATGGATTTCAACTTTTTTTTTTGTTCTTCTTCTTTTTCTTCCTACCAATCTCAGTGCACCTCCCTTCTTCTTTTAGATTCGTAACCAATTTGTCGAATCTAGCTCTCATACCACTTATTAAGATGAAAGCGTAAACAAAAACAAAACGAAGAACAAGAATTTATCATGGTTCAACACCTCAATGTGGGATACCTATCTCCACTCAAGAAAAAGAGATATTCTTTATTCCCAAGAAAAAATCTACGGTACGTTCTCTACTTAAACAGAGTATTCTCCTCTGTCAGTTTTACCTAAAGTTTTCCCATAGAGACAATATATAAGGATCCCTAGAAATCATAATCCCCACACAATTATAGATTTACCCACGTACGTATAGTAGACCCAAACCTTAATACAAGTACTACCTTGATAACTGTGTGGATCATATAGAATATAAGACACCAACCCAACACCTTAAAGATTAAAAACTGGAAAGTGAGGGTGACCACATCATGTCCACCCACTCTTGTTCTCACTCTCATATTGTGTTTAGGCTTTGATATAGACTATTGTGTACAACAGAGGTGAGGTAATTTGGACGTTTTAAAAAGAATTCAAGATGACATTGGAAATTTATAATGGAGGCAGAAACGGTAACATTCCCACTTCAAGGTAGCTTATGAACAAAATTTTCTCCCCAGGGTCTATCAGGTATTAATTGAGGTAATATTCTCTTCTAAAGGCAAATTATGGTTTACAGGCACAAGGTAAAGAGGAGCTTTCTTATGAACTGTAAGACCGGCTTCTTCATTCATGTCTATATCTTCCTTCTTCATCCCATCAGGAAAGTCCCAATCAAAGGCATAAAGAAGATTTGCGAGTGTTAGCTCAACCATTGAAATACCCATGTGTGTCCCAGGACAACTTCTTCGACCAGCTCCAAAAGGCAATAACTCAAAATGTGTCCCCTTGTAGTCAATGGAGTTATCCATGAATCTCTCTGGCATGAACTCTTCTGGGTTCATCCAAGAATTTGGATCTCTTCCGATTGCCCAAACATTGACTTGGACCCTTGTTTTGGGATAAATGTCATATTCATTAATGGTAAAATGGTGCATGGTTTCTCGTGGGAGCAATAGAGGAACTGGAGGATGCAACCTTAGAGTCTCCTTTACAACCATTTTAAGGAATTTAAGCTGACCGATAGCTGTTTCCACAACCATTCCTGTCTTTCCAGAGCTCCTAACTTCATCTTGTACTTTCTTCATTACTGCTGGGTTCTTAGCAAGCTCTGTCATTGCCCACACTACCGTAATAGCACTAGTGTCTACTCCAGCCAAAAATATATCCTGAAAAAAAAAAGAAAAAAAAGAATACAATTCCCATTGTAGGAAAAGGGAAAAAAAAAATGAATGGATGATGTTTAAAGATGAACCTTGTTGCATGTGTCATAAGACTTAGGAAAAAGTTTTGGAAAATAGAAAAGAACATCTATATGACTCCAAGATATAAGGTATTGCCAAATCTTTTCCTTTTATAATCTTGTAGGAAAATACCATCATTTGTACAAATTGTACAGAAATGTCTTCTGCATAATTTAGTGTTTCACAAATTAAGTACTTTAGTCCATGGAAGGCTAACATTTCTCTATTTTCCACATTGTCTATTATTATGGGGGTCCTTTACTTTTACAAAGTAAATTATGGTTGTCACAAAGGTATGTTATTTTCTTAAATGTTTACAAGGTATCTATTCTACCACATGGACTGAGGATGTGTCAATTCTATCCGTTAGATAGAGAGAACATGGTCTGTAATAGTCATGTGTCAAATTTCGGGGTCTAATTCATTTAAATACATTCATTTGTATTGACATGCATATTGAGTATATTCATTATTGTATACCAGTACTCTAAATGTTATTATGCATCCTACCAACTGTAGATGGTTTAGATTAAATAAAATTATTCAGATTTGCCTTGTGATTTTTGAAAACATCACATTTCATTGTTACAGGAATAACTATACCCTATAAATTATGAGGGAACCAACAAAGAAATAGGATCTTTGGAACTGAGTCAAGGAGATACCGAGATAGAATTGGAGATAGGTGGCTTACCATGAGGATTGCTTTGATATGATCCTTGGTGAGAGGACCTGCACCTGTATGATCCCTTCCAACTTTGAGCAATACATCAATGATGTCTTCCTGTCGTGATTCAGCTCTCTCATCGTTTAAATGCTCATCAATCATGCTTTGGTAGAAATCATCAAATTCATGGAAGCACTTCTCACGCCTTCGATGTAGTCCACTGAACTTATCCAAAATCCACCCTAGATAAGGGAAAAAATCGGTTGCAGAGAAACTGCCCAACATAACCATGGCTTCAGTAACGGCTTCTGCAAACCTACCATTATCAAATTCTCTCCCCTTGTAACTCTTTCCAAAAGCAATCCTACAAACTACATCATCTGTGAGGGAAAATAGCATCTCACTCAGATTAATAGGAGTTGAAATAGATTTTGAAATTGAGCTAATCATTGAAGCAACTCTCTCTTCTCTAATGGACTGAAAAGATTCCACTCTCTTCACACTAAAGAGTTCTTGAATACAAAGCTTCCTTAGATCCCTCCAATAATCACTGTAAGGCCCAAAAGAAATGTCTAAATTGTTGTAAGAAAGCCTCGTAGGACCTATCAAGCAAGGCCTATTGCAACATTCAAGATCATGAGATTTCAAGATCTCACGTGCCATCTCAGCAGATGAGACTACCAGTGTAGGCATACGTCCAAGTTGCAGAAGCATGATTGGACCATATTTCTTAGAGAGTTCCCATAGAGAGCGGTGAGGCAGCTCACCAAGTTGGTGCAAGTTACCTATGATGGGAAGCTTAGGAGGGCCAGGAGGAAGGTTGGTTCTCATCACTGGTATACTCTTCAGAATGAGAATCAATGGAAGGAGAGCTAGAAGGAGAAGAAACCAGAGTGGCACGGTACAAAAAGCAATCATACTGTGGTTTCAACTTCTATTATCAAGTGTGGCTAAACGAAACCAGCTTGTCCCCCTTAAATAGCGGAGTTGTCGCCTCTTCAAAATTCTTAGAAACTGTTAAGCAACTAGAGATTAATTAGGAAGTGCTAGCTACAGGCACAGATGCAGTGCATGTACGTACTGTGCCTTTCTGCCAATATGGGCCTTATGGCTAGTGGTACATACAGATAAGGTTCAGCTATAAGGGAGAGAAGATGGCGATTACAAGACGAAGCAGCAGCAGAGAGATACTAGCGAGTGCAAAAAAATCGAAAGTTGAGTCCGATTTCTTAGATGCGGTTATAAACAAATTTGTGACGTGCAAAAGTCGTCATTTGTTCTAATCGCTTTCAAAGTACTGGACCTCTCTCTGTCATCAGAAACAAATGTGCAAGTCACCCTTGGATGCATATAATGCCGAAAAAAAAAAAAAATCTGACCGCAAGTATTGTTGTATTTTTTTTCTGTTAAAAATTCCATGTTGATTTGGTTTCTAAGAAAAAAAAATTTCATATAAAATAATGTGTATAGTCTAGAATTTATATCAGTTTTGATATGTAGATCAATAATCCATGCTTTGTATAAGGGTTTAGTTTGATTGTAAAGGGAATCAAAGAGAAAGAACATGAAATTTTTAAATTTAAAAATAAAATTTTTATAAGTTTAAATATAATTATATAAATTATTTAAATTTCTTATCATATTAAATAATAATATTTATTAGATGAAATTTTATTTTAATTTTTAAAATACAAAAATTTTGAATACAAAATAAAATATAAGTTAATAATTTTATAAAATAATTTAAAATTAATTACGTAATCATGTAATAATAATTGATATAATAATCACAAAAATTTTATTTTATTGAATTTAGAATTTTTCTACCAAAAAAATATTAAAATTTTAATTTTTTTTTTGGTAGAACCTTTTCTTTAATTCTTCTTACCATCAATCAAAACCTCCACCGAAAGTTAGCAGATGCTCGCCATTCAATATCGTCGGCTGTGCCATATTTAATAATGGAATCCATTATTCACCCAAAAAAATAATGAAATCCATTGTCGTGGGTGGTTCACTAAGAAGATTGGGTATCTCCACTAAGAAGACAATAATGTTCTTAGAATTAGTGCCTAACGTAAGAAATGCCGGTCATCCCACTTATCCTTTTTTTAACTTGATAAAATGTGTCTTCTCCTTCCACTTACCTTCGGATTTTCTTTAGAAAAAGAAAAACCTACCTTTGGATTTCAATTTACAAAATATTGTAATAAATAGATGACTTTGTATGATAAATAATATTAGTTGATTTAGATAGTGGAGTAGCATTTAAGATGAAGATAAAACAGATTGGGTGGTATCACAATCAAATTGTCTTATATCATAATCAGCATTGTCTTTTAAAATTAGTATTTATCCTTACGGTTGCAACCGGTGATGATACAAAATTTTTATTGAAACTCAATAGAGTAAACTGAGATGCATTTGGATTCGGGAATTATTTTTCTCAAAGATTTTAGCGAAACTCAGTAGAGTCTGAACAGACTCTGGATAGTGTTGGAGCCCGAAATTGGGTGGGCTTTTTCATGGGCATAGGAAGATAGTATGAAGCCCATATTTAGGTGAGATACTCCCCATTAATTCTTGTTACATTCCATACATTTTTTTTATATCATTTGGATTCTAGAAAGTATGTTTATCAATTGATTTGTAACATGTGCATAGAATGTGTGTTTGTTGTTTTATTTATTGCATTGATTCATGTCATTTTATATGATTATTACCATCTTTGGTATTATTATTACATGATTTTCACCATCTTTGGTTTTTTCATGATTGTTGCCATCCTTGGTATGATATATTAGATTTTCCTGCTACATTGAATATGTCATGTTTGGTTTCGTACCATGTTTAGTAGATTGGCCTTTTTTTACCATCCTTAAACATGTCATATTGATTCTTACCATTTTTGGATCCATTTGCATATTTGGTCCATATCATGTTTGTATGATATTCCCTATTGGAAGATTCTGAGCGTCTTGCCATACATAAATCTTCTTGCCATATTGGGAAATTTTCTTGCATTACTGTCATATTTAGATAAGATGTTATTTTGGCAATAACTTAATTCTTGTAAAACTCTAGTAAAACTGTCATGTTTAAACACATCTAAAAAACAGTTTACGTGCGGGGACGTGCTCCTAGGCATCCATATTCATGATAAGGATAAAGGAAAGGAAACCTTAAAAAACCTTAACAAAGAAAGAATTAATATCTCTCAAAATCCTTCAAATTGAAGTTTAGGTTAAGGGTAGTTTAGGACGATCCCTACCCCTTAGCATATCTCAACTAGATTTTATTCGATGACTTCCGAACTACGCGGGCCTGGTTCCTAAGGCAAACCTTAGGATAAGTAGACAATTTGGGAAGATTCCCAAATATGGTCTCAAAGCTTGGCCCACATGGACTATCCATTCATAGATCTACTAGGATATCCATATTAGATCCATCAGAACTACCTTCAATCTACAATGGACTATCCATTTCAAACTCACACGGGTCAATCCAATCTTCTACCATTCTCATCCAATGGTCCAATGATAAGTGTGTAATTTTTATATTTTTATTCCTTTTGCACTATGTTTTTTTAATGTGTTTTATACCTAATTGAACTGAATAGGATGAATTTTATTAATTTGACATATTTTAGAGACATTGTGAATTAATTGCTAAAAGATAGGAAAATTCCAGCATTCTTAATATTGACATTCTGAGTTTGATGCAGATTTTTGACGTGAAAAGAGTTCTAGAATTGAAAAGTTATCTTCAGTAAAGTTGTAGAGGACGTCTCAACCTTTTCGGAATGGTATTATGGAGAAAAATATGAATTCGTATACCATTGGTAAAGTTTGTAAGACCACGACTGATTCTTAAAAGTAATGAATGAAAAAAACAGCATGTCGTATCAATGGAGAACTCCGAGAATACTTCATCCTTACTGGATCAGTACAAAATTTTGTTTGAATTCTTGGAACAGGACAAAATATAATCAATTTAAAGTTGGGTCGAGTGAATAAATGGATAAAGCTAAATGGCTCCAATTATAGGGAAACAACAAGTAACGAGCTGATGTTCTTAATTCGAACCATTACCTGATCTAATTAGACGTTAAAAATATAAACGAGTGGACCAAATAATCAATTGGGGTAGTTGCTGAACCATACCACATAGTTCTAGCAACAACAAAGGCTACAAAAAAGACAGCAGCGATACTACTGGAAAGTACAATTTCAACATTACCTCAAAGTCTGACACAAAAATCTGACTGAATCTGAATTAGAGCAGCCGTACGATCTGATTAAAGAATTCAACGATGGATGAAAATTTCATAAAGAGTCTCCTACTCAAGTTAAGAAACCTACAATAGAAGACTCTAAAGAAGAAAAAGAAACTCTACAATTTCAAAATTCTAAATAGAGAAGGAATTCTAAATAGAGAAGGAATCCTATACAAAGAAGGAATCCTATACAAAGAAGGAGTTATAAGTTACAAAAGATTGTCATGTTTTATATATAGAGCTCTAGTGTTACGATAATCAATCTCTCTTTTTTGGTGAAAATTTTTCTCTCTCTGAAAGGATTGTAATGTCTAGCTAGTTTTCTCATTCAATTCAAGGGGATTTTGAAGTCCAAACTCATGTCAATGGTGTAATCTCTATTCAGTAACGTTGTTCTTCTTCTCTATTTTATTGGAATTGCTTATGTTATTCTTTTATCTTTATTTATGATATTTGTCTGAATAATTCAGTAATGGTCTGCTAAATCAGTTAGATTAATATTAATTGCTAGATCTAGAATATGTGATACGTAATCGTCCTAATTCTAATCACAAGTAGCAAACAGTGGTAGATGATTATGTCCAAGTTTTCATCTCATCATTGTGAATAATATAACCTAAGTTAAATAATCTCTACTTGTGTGTGATTGTTGTTTAGATTGATTTATTTTTCACCCTCTTAATGCTGTCATTGAATTAAACATTGAAAGCATATTTAATGTTGTTCAATGGTTAGATCTCTCTGAAGAGCTTGTTACAGTAGAGATACTTAAGGAAAAACTCGAGTAACAGAGCGTATTGTTATCTAGGGTTTTTAATTCTAATTGGGAGGGAGAGATTAATTTTACTCATTGCATGTGTGGGTGGATATTGAACCAATAACTGAATTTTCTCATCTAATTATCTTCCTATTTAAATTTTGTCTGTTTACTTTCAATTTGATTCAATCAACCAAAACCCCATTCGTTATTGTGCTTACTTAGCATTAATTAGTATATTTTGTTTGAGTAGAATATAAATTTTAATCAATTCATTCTCTATGGATTCGACCTTTGCTTATCTTATTTACAGTTTATTAATCAGGTCAGTAAATAAAAATTTAATTAAATTGGTGTATTTGACACACTACCATCGAACTACGTGGAACATAATTCTTAGGGCAAACCCTAGGATACGTAGACAATTTAAAAAGATTCTCAAATACGGACCCATGGTCCACATGGACTATCTGAACCCATGATCCACATGGACTATCCACATCCATGGTCCACATGGATTATCCAAATCCTACATTCCACCTGGACTATCTACATTAGAACCCCAAGGGTTGTCCATGGTCCATTTGGGCTATCCAATTCGGTCCATATGGGCTATCCATTCTAGATCCATTATGACTATCTAGTTCAGTCTACATGGACTATCTATATCTTGACCCATCAGGATTATCCAGCTACATCAAGCATAAGCATTAACTTAAATAACAAATCTAACCATGCTCAAGCATAATTTACAGTCATAAACTTAATCAATCACTTGAACTATATGGTGAACCTGATTTTCGGATCATATCCAGGATACGTGGTTAGTCTAGTAGATTCCAGATTTGGTTCAGTGATATCAAACCACTTGGTTTGGTCCGATTCAATAGAGTTTAAAAAAAGGAAGACATAGGAAACCAAGTTTGGATCAAGCGATTTGGGTGTCTAATACCTTTCCAAACCATAACCTAACGTTTACCCGATCTCTGATAGACCAAAGCCAACTTAATGGATTATGAGTCAATAGAAGTCTTATCCTATGGTGAGACTGCATTTTAGGTCCTAGACCTTTAATATAGGTGGCGACTACAAAATTCGAGGGCAAATTTTGTCTAATGTCCTCACACTGTGGTCCTGGGTTGTGTGGAGGTGGTAGCTAGTTCTACTGACCTTTATGATGTGGTTCCTGGGCCTAGAGCTTGGAATCCTTAAAGGAGTCTAGTAAGGGTCTCGATCTGTCAAGCCATATGTCAAACTGTTCATATGTGATGTAATCTTGAGGGGGTCGTTCTTTCGCATGTTGAGTGGTCTCTATTCCTTTAATTTCCTCGGTCTTGTGTAGGTTTGGATGCGTGTCCAAGAACCTCACTGGTGTTTCCTACTTGATTTTCGGGGTTGTTCTTTTGTTGATAGACATTTAGGGTATGACTCCTCGTCCTTCTTCGACAAATGATTAGGGGCTCTTGTTTCACTTGACATTCCTCTTTGGTACTCAAATCTCTCGGGGCCCCACATTGGGTGCCAATCTGTTGCATCTAGATCTCGTGCCAAGGTCTTCACTGTTGACTCGAGCTACAAACGACAAGACAGGATAGGGGAGGTTGGGCCTATAGCTCCAAGTTCACTCCAATGCTTAAGTTAAGAATCTTGTGAACAAAAAATGAGGTCGGATTATCGACTATTTATTTTTTTATTGTAGTAAGGTCAGAGAGAGATTTTCATGCCCGAGCAAAAACTTAGTAACTTTGAATGTTTGCCTTAAATTAAACTTACCTTAAAGTTTGGGATCCTTTGACTCTTTACAGTGAACAGTACCTCATGGGTCCCATAGATCTTCCAAAATATCGCTTGTACCCTTGACTTAAGCCAAAAATAACGAAAATTACCCTTAATATAGCGAATAATGTTGATAGGAATGGGGTCTTTCCAAATGTCATCTTTTTATTGGTTGACTGATGATTATGTCCAACATCTGCTTTGGCTTCCTTTGATGATGATCATAACTTGATCTTTGTTGAACCAGTCGTTGATGTCCACTGTGCTTGCTTCTGTTTTTGCTCACTACTCTGATTTTGAATCCTCTATTTATTCAATCTCTACCCACTCAACATTAATCGAAGAAGATCTTAAATCCTGAGACCCATCTTTGAAGATGCACATCTCACCAGAGTTTTGAAGTATGAAATTCATTCTTCTCAATTTAGACCATAAAGTTGTAGTTGGTTAGTTTGATCATCCGATCTCCATTGCTGCCATGTGCCACTGCTTTTGTTTTCCCCTTTTACCTCCACTCTATTGATAAACTATTTACTGTTTTTGTATTTTCTTTTCTCAAGCTTTAGAAATATTTCCTTACCTCTTTTATGCTCTTCTTCAATTAGCTCTAGGTCTTTCTTGGCAAGAACACACCCCAGTCCAAATTTGTGCTCATTTATTAATACATATTAAGCATATTGATATCACCTTGTTGGTGGAAGCCAAGACCCATTTCTAAGAATAAAGATATATTTAGAAATTGATTGAAATGAAGTACAAAATTATTATGTAAAGGTTATGCGCTGTGTTAGCAAGGATGGTACCAATCTAGAACCCATTTAACTAAACCCCAATGTTTCCTTTTAACTCAGAATCTTTGACCACCAACGTATTGACCATATCGGAATTAGCTTGAATTGTTACTCCTATTCCTTCATGAAGAAAGAAACCGAATATTTTGGTACGGAGACAACGCTAACACCACGACTGCATTTATCCATGGCCTGCCTAACAACAAATTGAAGGTTGCGGTGTCCCTACAATAATGATCGCAGTCAATACACCCAGAATAATCTTTCTTATGCAGTCATAAGCTCTGATGCTATGGCTGGAGGGTTTCAAATCAGCTTCATTAAATCCCAAATGTTTGAAAATACTTAACAGGAACACATTGGGTGCCTACCCATTATCAACCAGCACTTGTGGAATCTCACAAGACCCTGGCATCCAATCACGATATATATTGCTTTGGTATGATTTCTTCCCTTAGGAGTGAAATCAGCATTCCCAAACATCAAAGAATTCACTGCATATGAAACTCGAATCAAACTAGTCAATTCTGCCCATTCAATTATATTTTAGGACTTGAATGCTTGCGAAGGATTTACACCACATCTTGAAGTGCTTTGGAAGCCATCAACAATTCCCAAATTGATAAATTAGCTTGTATCTTTTGCAATTATTTTAGAAAACGGTTTTGGGGCTTTGGTGTACTATGCTACCCTTTTATCTTTTTCTCTCCTGAGCTGTGTTAGATTCTTAGTTGCTAGGTTTGCTTACCTGTCCTTGTCTCTGTTATGGATTCTTCTTTGTTGAGAGAAAATTATACTAACAGGTAAAAGCTCGGAACAAAACAGATTGAGAATGGTGTGGTACCTTAAAACCACGAGCAACCCTCGTTGGCATCCTTCGAGCTGAGAATTCCATGATACAACACTTTTGGATGAAACCGGAAGAAGCACATCTCCACAATCAATACAATCAATGTGACAACCTAGATAACGTGGCCTGCATAATAAATGCCATGCAGTAGAAAACCAGTGCAATAAATGCACATCAGGAAGCTTGTTATGCTCCAATATTGGCAACAGAGGGTGTATGACGTTGCAAGCATTTAATGCAAAATCATCATGCACTAAGGGCAAAGCAGTTAAGCTTTGTTTAAAGGAATCAATGACACCATAAAGTGTTAGCATTAAATGTCCCGCATGCTGCTAAAAGCTAAACGGTGTAGGAAGGCCATACTAGCCTGCAGAAACCAAGCATTGATCGGCAGAGAGGAGCTTAACCTTACCATAGATGGGACGTTGAAGGTCCGACATACCTGCAGCCATACCACCTTCTCGTGGGATAAGGAACACTCCAAGCTCAAGCTATAAAAGTGAATACTTGCAAACTTTAAACTTAAGTTCAAATTAAATGAAAGAGTTAAGTGAATTCTAAGCTAACTTGAAGTGAGGAGTTCATGAGTTATTTGAGAGAAAATAAAAGAGATTCTGGAATGAAAAAGACAAGACCATAGGAGGAGTGACCTCTTTGAATAGTCCCTATTCCTTTGGAGCCATTGATTCTTGTCGAAAACGGGGGTTACTGTCACACCTCATTCCGGTTAGATCGGATGTGTAAAGGTGATCGCCCACTAGCAACCACAGCACACCCAAGATCATACACAAGTAGTGTACACCTTAAACCACCATCTCAACCATAACACATCATTACCAAAATCAAAGTAAACAAAAGGAGATATAGCATAAGACTTAAATATATACATGAATCATAAAAGTGCGAATGTCATCTAATGTTATATCATGATTAGACTGTTAAATTGTGCTTACACCAAGTTGTAACCCAAAAAGTAATCCTTTCCTTCCCATGACCACTGTCTTTTCTTTACATGACCACCTGTAAGCATCTCATTTTTGTCTTCACATTTCTAATGAATTGTTTTGATATCTGTTTCGTTGCGCAGGTCCAATCCCGGTAGTACTGGCCAGGGAAAGAAATGGTTATTGTTGGCAACTTACTGATGTGGTAGTGATAGTGAGCATACAGTTAGACAAATGAGGAGAGAGAATGTCTGTGCAAGTGACAATGGTGTTACTATAGTGCCAAAGATGAAGCAGCATTGTATGTACGGTCTACAGTATTCTACAACCTCCATAAAGTGATTGAGAATGCTTGCAGTGAGTTAACTGGGTTTTTATACTGAGTTAATTGGACAATAGGAGTTTCGATGTGAGACCAAGCTCTACATGCTCTATACAGAGTTCGAATCTAATATAAGGTGGTAGACAGTGTGTCGGAGTGTGTATGAGCATGCATGCAAAGTTTCGGGTTCAATTCCAACGTTCCATAGAGTTTTAACTTTGAGGCTCTTTTTGGTGGGTCCTGCAGTAGTTTCATGGAAATCCGATAGTGGAAAGACATAGAGCGTCGAGTTAGCTTAGCATCGCAACTAAAATCACCTGATTCTGATATAAGACGAGAGAGATATCGTGATTTCAATCGGGTCACTTGAAAAATGTCAAAAAAAAAAAGGCTCTCAGTGAGTGTATCAGTGACAGGGAAATCAATATTATTTATAAAAAGTTTAGGGGTTTATTAGCAATTATCAAAAGCCAGAGGAGGTCGCGGTAATTATCGTCAATATATGTTGAAACCATTTAAATGGCCATGAATAAGCCATGTACGCAATATGCGGATCTGACAGATGAAAAAAAGGTGGTATCCTGTGCTTCTCATCGGACGGAACTAGATGCTATTACGTGCTCTTGGATTGGCTGGAGGCTATATAATAGCATGGTTCGCTAAGCATAAACAACACTCGATGATTTAGTGTTGCGGCAGTACCATGCGCCAGCGCGGTTGATCTATATCCTGCGGTTATTATAAACCTCACAATGGTACGATGTGATCTAATCAATTCAACGGCGCGGATCTCCGCCTTTTCCTTCTGGATCGAATGGCTATTATTGAAGATACCCTGGATGCCAATCACATCTTGACAACAACGTTTGACTGGTCAGCGGTGACAGAACTTCGGTGTAGGGCGTGTATCATATGGCTGCTTATCAGATCCAAATCCAATGGATTATTTTAAATTCGATTTTAAGTTGACGTGATCTGCCGGATCCAACGAACGACAAACGATCCCGCCTCTTTTCAAAGCTCAAGCGGCTATTATGAGAGATTCCTTTAGCAACTAACCAGAACTCGACAACTGATCTGACCTGTCAACCCAAGAGGCGCTCGAGTGTAGTGCAGGTGCACAGTGGGTTTTAAAAAGATTCTTTCATCTTTTATCTCATTGGCCGAGATTGAATCGATTATAACTTGATCATCTTGAATCCAAATCAGACCGTTCAACTTGCATTCTCTTCGTTTTTAAAGGCTCTACACTTAGAGCATGATTTGAGGAATAGCTCTCTTTGTTGTTGGTTGTGTGATTTTCATGTTCTAATCTGTTTATCAACCATCAATGAGACTCTAGAGGCTTCACTATAATGCATTGATGCTTCATTGATGTTTATTGAAGAACTTGTAATTGTTGGGTAGCAATGGAGGTTGTTTGAACCCGAAAAAGCTTCAAGGAAAGGGTTAATGGTGTTTTTTTGATGCATTGATAAATAAGGGGGGAAGAAGACCGAAAACCAGTGGGGTTATGTGTGAAAATGGCTTCTTGGAAGGGTTGATGGATTTGTATTGATTCCATCTTCTTCACCAACCTTCCATGTATGTGTTAGGGCCTTAGTGAGGAGTATTGATGAGCCATTAATGGTAAAGAACTGAAGTAGAAATCATAAAGAAGATAAAAGGATTTTTTTAATGTTTTTGCTTGCTTGTGAGAGAGAAGGAAAATAATTTTGGGCAATGGTTTGCATGAAGAACTGAGTTCTTTCAATATTGGGGGTTGTTGGAGATTGCAATGAGCCGCTGAAAGTATTGAATGGTGTATTGATGTTGTAAAGAAGAGTGAGAAGGATAATGTGGTGTATGCAATAAATTAAAGACTCTTGTGGACCTGAGGACTATGCCAAGCTTCACAGAGACATCTTAGAGTCTTCCCAGAGTACTAGAAAAATGTCAGACAAGGGTTGTATGGTTGTAAGCTTTCGTACCCTGTATAAATTGATTGTTTAATTCTTTTACTCATTATATGCTAGTTGTAAGTGATGAATGATGAATACCTAACTAGCCTGTGCTAAAATTATAAGGGCATTGCTATAAGCCCAAAACTAATATTGTTTGTTTCCCATGGGTTAAACGTGGTGTGTGCAGCGTATGCTGAACACTGGTGCTTGATACCTGAATTACTAGTACATGTGTGCCCTCCTAGTTTTATACTGGGTAAATTAGGTGTATGTATTCTCTGTTGTGTAGACAGGTAAAATAAGTGTATTGAGTATATACAGAGCCCGTAGGGCATTACTCCGTAGACTAGCCATCACACACTGTGTTGGTGAACTACGTATATCTCTGTGTTATGGATATGATGTGTAATTGTGTTGATTCTGTTTATTGTGAAGTACGTAGAATGGCTGTAAGATGGGTGTGTACAACATGGTAAACTTGGCCACTCTGTGGTAACAAGGTAGTTGTGCATACGACTGTGTGTGTGTGGCAGTGTTTCTGTGGTAGTGTGGTTGTAGTCACTGAGTAATGTATCAGTTCAAGACAGTATCTATCTTCAAAGAATTATAGGAGAAGATTTTTGAAGACACTGATTCACCCTCCTCTCAGTGTCAACCTGTGATCAATAATTTTCATCAGCTATGTACATACCTGATAATATAAATGTAAAGAAAGATAAAGGACAACACATGGGGAAGATATTTTGGTAAAAGAAAAAAGTAAAGAAATTGGTTTGCTTGTGGAATATAAAAAAGGTAAATAAAAAAAAAAATCCTTAAAAGGAGTGTAAAAAAAGGTAGTTGTCATTATTGTTTTAAAAAAGTAGTTTCCTTGACTTTAAAAGACAATTTTGATTGAGTTTAAAGGAGGGTTTTGAATTGATTACAAAGAGAAAATTTTCAGAAAATTTTAAAACTAAAAATATTTGTTTACAAAGGAAAATTACAGAAAGATGAGACAAGACAAGATGTTTTGGTAAGGAGAGGCGTTGACATATTTTTTTTGGAAAGATAGCCTGCTACATGGATTTGAAGGGAAATCTTAGAAATAATGAAAAAGGAAAAAACTAAATAAAGAAAAAAAAAATTTACCCACCTCTCACTTCCCACTGTAATTTGCCTTAATAATGTGCATCCTTTTTTTTTTTACCATAATAACATTAACTTCTCCTACTTTTGGAATAAAGTTCACAGACCTAATCTATTATGGAAGGTCTGTTAATTTATGATGTATCATAAACAATTGAACTGCAAACGTACCTTTTAAACATGTTAACTTACCAATATGCCTTCAATAATAGTTTTTGTAAGACCCGTATCAAACTAACCCGATCTTACCACCTTGAACCAGGTCTACCCATCATGGTCGAGCCAAATGGATCAAGTACGTGAGGGAGATTGCGATCCTAGGTATTAAACTGACCCAAAAATACTAAAATAAGGGGGAGGGTCGCATACTCAGCAAGGCAGGGTAGGACCCCCACAGTATAAAAGTCAGACCCTGAGTTTTTAACCGGAGGTCGGACATTTTAAAACCAGGGGTCGACGGGATCTCCAACCCCCTCATCGACCCCCATTCTGCTGATAGAAATCGTGAATTGGGAACTTTCCAAATTTCAATGGGATTCTTTCCTAATCTCAATGTGACTTATTTTGGGAGTTTCTACTCTATAAATAGGACGTCTCTAAGCCTCTTTCACTCCTTTTAGAATCCTAATTGGATTGAGAGAAAGTGAAGAGAAGGAGAAGAGAAAGAGAAGAGAAGAAAAGTGGAGAAGAAGATCAAAGAGAAGGTTTCAGAGAAACAAGCCTAATTCTCAGGTATGGATGCTATCTTCATGTAATTCTACAAACCTTAGAATAGATAGTGAAGATGATGTGATCTAGGAGAAACCTAAATCATCCATCCATGGTTAGGTTTTCAAGGAAAACCATGGAGGAGATCATACAAACCATGTAGGTGAATAAACTATGGTTCTAAGCCATAGAACATGTATGTAATGGATTGTAAAAGCAAGCCATAGGACCCAAACACGAAGAATGGACTGTAGGATGAAAATTTGACAAAACCCATGGGGGGTCGCACGGGGGGTCGATGGCCAATCGACCCTACCAGACCCTAACATCGACCCCCAGTGTTCGGGAAGTCCAGAATCTGGGTGGTAGCACCCAGGGTCGATGGAACCTCCGACCCTGGCATCGACCCCCAGTTAACAGCATGCTTTTAAAAATCAAAATTAATTCTAATTAAATTCTTTCGACTTGATTAGGTCTTCTAGTGATATAATATCGATATTTAGTTAATTCTTAAAGCTTGAAAAAAGATCTACGGTCAAGCAAAGGTATATATATATATATTTTTCTACATTTATTAAATGAAAAATAAATTTTTATATACAACCAAAGGGAGAACAAACATTTATATATATATGATTAAAGCAGAGTACAGTCCACAGTCCGGACAGTTACTCTGAAGTACAAAAAGAAAGATAAATGAAATACATCAAGAAGCTGGAGGTGATGGGGGAGGCGGTTCCTCACGGTCTCTATCATAGTCCTCAGCGTAGACTCTAGTCAACCAAGCTATCTGAGTCTGGGTCGTCTGGAGACTAGCTGTGAGATCAGCCACCCGCTGGTCAGTCACACGCTGAGCATCCCTAAGCTCTCCCACCCGCTGATCCGACATGTGCTAAGCAGCTAGAAGCTCTCCCACCCACTGGTCCGACACGCGCTGAGCAACCAGAAGCTCTCCCACCCGTTGATTGGACAAGCACTGAGCCTCTCGTATCTCGTACAATATCCCCATCATGTCATC
Source organism: Protea cynaroides (assembly GCA_028583415.1). Lineage (NCBI taxonomy): Eukaryota > Viridiplantae > Streptophyta > Magnoliopsida > Proteales > Proteaceae > Protea > Protea cynaroides. Next base: position 77,185,210 of record CM053276.1, on the reverse strand, counting down.
AGAAGGAGCATACGAAGGACCAGCTGCATGCGAAGGACCACCTGAAGAAGACAGACCAGCTCCAGTAGCATGAGTAGGTGATGGAGGAGGTATGGCATCTACATCCATGTATAGTCGATCGTTATCATCCCCATGAACCCCTGCTCCAGCGGCTACTGCTGCTGCTCTAGCGGCTACTGCTGCTGCCACAACGTTAGCCATCTCCACTCGAGTGCGAGGGCGCACCATCGCATTCCTCTCCTCATCGCTGACCTGGGCATCCCGCATACCCATCTTGTAAATAGCTTCCCAATCCAGAGGCGATGAGAAGGATTTCTCCTGAATCTTATCATCCAACAAATCAACCCCCAGGCGGGTAAGCAAGGTAGTGATCATGCGTCCATAAGGAAGGTTGCCAGTGTGACTGGGCAACGTGGCACTGATCATCATCCACATGATGATATAGGGAAGGCAGACGGGCTGCCTAGTGCATATGCGGCACAACGGATATCGGGTCAATCGGAGATCCTCTCGTAATTTCCACTCTGTGGTATCAGATTATGCTGGATGATCTTGCAGTATACCCGTGGATCTGAACGCAGATAACTCGCTTTTATCTCCCAACGATCAGGTCTGATGAGTTGACGATCGATCTCAGCCCTCATCTGTAATGAAAATAACTGGGGCTCTGCAGGAGCACAGAACACCAAGGGGCCATCATAGGAAATGCCCAACAAGTCGGCCAGCTGCCGATAATCGAATTAAACATCAACCCCCTTGACGTAGCTAGTGATCCGAAGCTCACCACCTCTCTCAACATCGTTGTAATCCCCCACCACTTGGAGATTACAATAAAATTGGCGTACCAAGTCAGTACGGATACAGGCATCATAGGTGATGACAGGGAGCCATCCCATATCGCCAAAGGCCCCCTCCACATTGAACAAGGCTAAGCTAGCCAAGTCCACTTTGCAGCCTCCCTCTACTTTCTTGCGAGCGTAGTGGGCATACTGCGTCTCAGCTTCATTGGAACGGAAGCGAAGATGGTCGCGAACCCTGGGTACCTTGGTACGAGCCATAGTATCTGCAAATAACAAAGAAAAACAAATAATGGCTTAGTAGAGATGAAAAATCCAAAATTTTGACATAATAACGATGTAAATGGGTCAAAAGCCTCACTTTTCACCCATAAACGTGGGTAGGAGGACTTACATAGATCCTAAACTATCCCGTGAGACTCATACAGTCGGAAATTTTAGCTAATAAGATTGAATTGGAAGAAATTTCAAGAAATTTGAAATCTCGACAAAATTAGGGCAAAAAGAGTAAATTTTGAGTTTCTCGATAACCAACCGATGAAACTCAAATATTTTTGAGGGCTTTTATTCCTCGAGTCACCAACAACAAAAGCCCCCAATAAAAATCGAATTTTTACTGTTGGAAAAAGTTTAATTTGAAAAATGCGAGATATACGAGCAAAAACCTAGGTAAAAAAAACCTAAAAACATGAAAAGGTAGAAGACATACCTGTAGCGGAGGTGAAGACGACGAAACAAGGAGTGCAAATCACCAACGGATCGGAGTTGCCACTGTAGCAACTCAGAGGGACGAGCCGAGTCGAAGCGGAGAGGAAAGAATGGGAAATGGACTTTGAATCGAAACTTAAAAATCTGATTTTTAGTTCGGGGGTCGAAAAATTCGATTAAAACAATCGACCCACCCATCGACCCCGCATTGACCCTCGGCTCTCGAGAATCTGACAGAGAACCAGGGGTCGCACCCTGGGTCGGACATCCTCCGACCCCCCCCCATTGACCCCCGGCTCTCGGGAAGAATGGGTGATTTCTCAGGGTCGCATACTGAGGGTCGGACACCCATCGACCCCCACCATCGATCCTGTAGTGAAAACACAACATTTTTTTGACAGAATGATCTGAAAAAATTGAAATTTGCAATTGTTAATGGTTTTAAAATATGAGAATGAAATATTTAATGATTGTCTCTCGTGTTCAATGATTTTCAGACAATCCCACTATCAGATTAATTAATGGCAGGACGCAGAGTAACCAGACAGAGCCGTAACTCTATTCCACCACCACCACCTGTGGAGGAGAATAACCAGACACACCCGAAAACACAGGGGAACACGAACACGGCACCGTCCGTCATAAATGGGCAGACAAATCCTACAAATCTGCCAGCTCCACCTACAGACTTGGCCACAGTCGTAATGAACTTGGCCCAACAGCTGCAGCAAATGCAATAGACACAAGCTACTATACAAGCTGCCATAGGCATAACTCTTCCAGCTGCACAGACACCTCCAATGCCAGCAGGACAGGCAAGCACAGCACCAGGGGGAAGTAACACAGTACCCCACGCACCTCGGACTCCTATCATGCAGGCTCAAGTACAAAATCCGGAGATAGCTCAAGGTGGATATCAATACCAACCACCTATGTATGGAGCGTATGTCCTGCAGCAACTAGACCACTCTAGACTGGTGGAGCGTTTTCTGAAACTGAAGCCCAGAGAATTTAATGGCAAGCCAGCAGATCCTTTATGGCCGGCACATTGGGTTGACGAAATGGAAAGAAATTTTATGATGATGACACTAAATGAAGAAGAAAAAGTGTTGTGTGCCATCTTTATGCTGAAAGGAGATGCACACCTTTGGTGGAGGTCTACCAGGACTTTTTTATTAACAAATCACACCCAACTGACTTGGGATATTTATAAGGAGGCGTTCTTCGAGAAGTACTTTCCGAGAAGTTTCAGAGATTCTATAGAAAGAGAGTTCTTGAGTTTATATCAGGGGCAGATGACCGTGGATGCGTATCAACAACGTTATGAAGAGCTGTTCTTCTTTGCACCCACTAGTATGCAAGAGGAAAACACCAAGACCCGAAGGTTTGTCATGGGACTTAGGGGAAGCATCCGCGAGCATGTTCTAGGACATGAAAAGAAAATCCATAATGAAGCGGCACAAATTGCTCGAGTTATAGAATCGAGCCAGAAGGAGAGTTATTTCATGCAAAACAGAGGTATAAAAAGGGCAGCTGGAAATTCTTATAACGGAGGGAATAACAAGACATTCAAACCCTTTTGTGCTCAAGGCTTTACCCCTGCAACCAAGACTATTCCCGTAGCTCAACAGCAACAAAAGCCAATTACTGAAGGGATAAAATGTTTTAACTACAACCAAGTGGGACATATAGCAAGGGAATGTCCTAAGCCCAAGAAACAGCTACATCAAGGACGAGTTTACGCGGTTACATCTGAGGATGCTGCCGCATCGCTTGATGTGGTCACAGGTATGACTTAAATTTTTAGTAAGTTGTATTACATTGTATGAGCAGGTAGACTAAACCAAAACAAATCATAGTTATCGTACCTATTAGTGGCATTCCTGCCAGAGTACTCTTTGATTCAGGAGCTACTCATTCCTTTATATCTGTGACATTTGGAAAGAAGTTAAATCTACCCCTTAAATCCTTAGACTGCAAACTACTTGTACGATCACCTATGGGATTAAAAGTGGAGTTAGAAAAAGGTTATGGACCATGTCCAGTTCTTATTGATGAAAAGACCTTGGATGCAACCTTGATCCAACTTGAGATGGCAGACTTTGACGTCATCTTGGAAATTGACTGGTTAGTTTGGCATTCTATAAACCTATTGTGTGCCGAAAAGAAGCTGACATTTATAGACAAGGAAGGAGCAGAGTTCAGTTTTTCGGGAACCAAACTTCCCCGTAAACGAAAGCTCATACTCTCTGCGCTAAAGGCTAAGAAGTGCCTTGAGAAAGGAGCAGTCGGGTATTTAGTATCTGTGGTCGACCTTACCAAAGAAGCACCATGGATGGAGGATATTGATATCGTGCGTGACTTTCCAGACATATTTTCTGAAGAACTACCAGGATTACCACCCGACCGAGCCATAGAGTTTGTTATAGATCTTATACCTGGAGCCACACCAGTATTGAAAGCACCTTATCGAATGGCTCCTACTGAACTGAAGGAATTGAAAGTACAACTACAAGAACTGCTGGACAAGGGTTACATTCGTCCTAGCATATCACCATGGGGAGCGCTAGTATTATTCGTGAAGAAGAAGGACGATAGCGTTCAATTGTGTATAGACTACCGAGAACTGAATAAACTGACAATCAAGAATCGGTATCCATTGCCTCGGATCGATGACCTATTCGATCAGTTGCAAGGCGCCAAAGTGTTCTCCAAGATCGATCTTCAGTCAGGCTACCATCAGCTGAAGATTAAGGACGGTGATATTCCTAAGACAGCATTCAGGACCAGATATGGACATTATGAATTCTTGGTTATGTCTTTTGGATTGACAAATGCACCAACAACTTTTATGGAACTTATGAACTGGGTTTTCTACGACATGTTGGATACGGCGGTTATTGTATTCATTGAAGATATATTGGTCTACTCCAAAGACGAGGAAACTCATATTAAGAATCTAAAATGCCGCTCTGCAGCGACTACGGAAGGAGAAGCTCTACGCCAAATTTTCAAAGTGTGAGTTTTGGCTAAAGAAAGTCACATTTCTAGGCCACGTGGTATCCGCTGAAGGAATTAAAGTGGATCCCAGCAAGATCGAGGCTATTGTATGGGAAGCACCGAAGAGCGTTGCAGAAATTAGAAGTTTTCTGGGTCTAGCTGGGTATTATCGACGATTTGTGGAAGACTATTCCCAAATTGCCGTACCTCTTACTAGTTTGACTAAGAAGGGCGAGAAGTTTGTTTGGACAGATAAATGCGAGAAGAGTTTCCAAACCTTGAAGGCTAGATTGATATCAGCTCCAATCTTGACCATCTCGATTCCAGGACAACCATTTATCTTGTACACCGACGCGTCAGGACTGGGATTAGGATGTGTACTTATGCAAGGAGAACAAGTAATTGCTTATGCCTCAAGACAATTGAAGACATATGAGAAGAACTATCCCACTCATGATTTGGAACTAGCGGCAGTAGTATATGCTGTCAAAATATGGAGACATTATCTGTACGGGGAGAAGTTTCAGATTAAATCAAACCATAAATGTCTTACTTATCTATTTAATCAGAAGGAGCTGAATATGAGACAAAGAAGATGGCTGGAACTATTGAAAGACTATGACTGTGATATCCAGTATCATCCGGGGAAAGCTAATGTAGTAGCCGTTGCGTTGAGTAGAAAGGCAATGATAAAATCTCAGGGGGAGGTTAGCACAACTGCCATAATGTGTACTACCAGAAAGGTATTCAAGCACGGTAATGAACAGTTTGTGATAGATGCACCAGGTGGATCAGCCAACTAATGGTTTATTCATTGGTTTTCAAACATGTTCTCCGCATTGAAGATTATACCGGATATAATTGATGAAGTAAAGACAGCTATCAAATCAGACCCTTACCTAAGAACGGTACAAGAAGACATCAAAAAAGGTAGGACTAACCTTGAGTTCACCTTGGACGAAGAAAAGGTACTGAAGTACAAAGAAAGAATATGTGTACCCGAAACAGAAAGCTTGGACATTATACACTGATTGATGAAAGACGCCCATACCACCATCTATTCGATACATCCTGGAAGTACAAAAATGTATCATGATCTAAAGAAATTATATTGGTGGAGAGGAATGAAAGCAGATGTAGCTAAGTTCGTGTCTCAATGCCTAAATTGTCAGAAAGTAAAGGCTGAACGACAAAGACCGGCAGGACTGTTACAGCCGTTATCGAAACCAGCATGGAAATGGGACTGCATCACTATGGACTTCGTCACAGGATTACCATTGACTCCTCGAGTAGTTGATGCAGTTTGGGTGATTGTAGACCGCCTGACTAAAACAGCTCGCTTTTATACCTATACGACCTCAGTATACACTGGAGAGGTTAGCTAAGCTATATGTGGATAACATTGTGCGATTACACAGTGTACCTAAAAGCATTGTGTCCGATAGAGATCCACAATTTACTTCAAAGTTTTGGGAAGGGTTGCAAAAGGCTATGGGTACAACATTGAAGTTTAGTGCCGCATTCCATCCGTAGACAGACGGACAGTCAGAGCGTACAATTCAGATTCTAGAAGATATGCTTCGAGCATGTGTAATTGATTTTAAAGGATCATGGGATGAAAAGTTACCACTGATTGAGTTCGCTTATAATAATAGATATCAGGCTACTATACAGATGTCACCCTATGAAGCACTGTATGGCAGAAAGTGTCGAACTCCTTTGTTTTGGAATGAAGTTGGGGAACGTAGTATTGTTGGACCAGAATTTGTTGAAGAGACTTGTCGAGTGGTCGACATTATCAAAGAAAGAGTGAGAATAGCTCAAAATCATCAGAAGCAATATGCAGATACTCGATGCCGAGACCTTGAATTCGTCGTGGGAGATAAAGTATTCTTAAAAGTATCGCCTATGCGAGGATTGAAACGGTTCGGACAGAAAGGGAAATTAAGTCCAAGATATGTCGGGCCATATGAGATTCTAACTAAGCGTGGAAAAGTGGCATACCAGTTAGCACTACCACCATCAATGTCAAGTGTGCATGACGTATTTCATATTTCCTTATTGAAGATGTATGTCAAGGACCCAACGCACGTTCTGACAGTAGATCTACTTGATTTGACTGATGATTTGACATTTGAAGTAGCACCAACTGAAATCACTAGTCGGAAGGTTCAACGACTACGCAACCATGATATCTATTATGTTAAGGTCACCTAGAGAAGTAGAGATATGGAAGAAATCACATGGGAATAAGAGAATGCTATGCGAAAGCAATATCCTCATTTATTTGACTCGGAAGGTATGTACAATTTCGAGGATGAAATTTTTATAAGTAGGGGGGAGTTGTAAGACCCGTATCAAACTAACCCGGTCTTACCACCTTGAACCAGGTCTACCCATCATGGTCGAGCCAAATGGATCAAGTACGTGAGGGAGATCGCGATCCCAGGTATTAAATTGACCCAAAAACATTAAAATTAGGGGGAGGGTCGCGTACCCAGCAAGGCAGGGTCGGACCCCCCCAGTATATAAGTCAAACCCTGAGTTTTTAACCGGGGGTCAGACATTTTAGAACCAGGGGTCGACGGGATCTCCGACCCCCTCATCGACCCCCAGTCTGTCGACAGAAACCGTGAATTGGGAACTTTCCAAATTTCAATGGGATTCTTTCCTAATCTCAATGGGACTTATTTTGTTAGTTTCTACTCCATAAATAGGATGTCCCTAAGCCTCTTTCACTCCTTTTAGAACCCTAATTGGATTGAGAGAAAGAGAAGAGAAGGAGAAGAGAAAGAGAAGAGAAGGAAAGTGGAGAAGAAGATCAAAGAGAAGGCTTCAGAAAAACAAGCCTAATTCTCAGGTATGGATACTATCTCCATGTAATTCTATAGACCTTAGAATAGATAGTGAAGAGGATGTGATCTAGGAGAAACCTAAATCATCCATCCATGGTTAGGTTTTCATGGAAAACCATGGGGGAGATCATAAAAACCATGTAGGTGAATAAACTATGGTTCTAAGCCATAGAACATGTATGTAATGAATTGTAGAAGTAAGCCATAGGACCCAAACACGAAGGAATGGACTGTAGGATGAAAATTTGACTAAACCCATGGGGGGTCGCACGGGGGGTCGATGGCCAATCGACCCTACCAGACCCTAACATCGACCCCCAGTGTTCAAGAAGTCCAGAATCTAGGTGGTAGCACCCAGGGTCGATGGAACCTCCGACCCTGGCATCGACCCCCAATCAACAGCATGCTTTTAAAAATCAAAATTAATTCTAATTAAATTCTATCGACTTTATTAGGTCTTCTAGTGATATAATATCAATATTTAGTTGATTCTTAAAGCTTGAAAGAGGATCTACGGTCAAGCAAAGGTGAGGGAACAAGACCTAAACTAATTGGTTAAATAATAAACTGTTTTATTCTTGAGTCCAATGCCATGATTGATTCTATGCGTGTATGATTGTTATGTGCATTCAACATGTCATCCAATATTTCTATTATTACTGTTCATGCATATTTAAATTATTATTTATAACATGATGATGATGATGATGATAGGAATAGGCATGTGGATGTATGTGTGTGGTTGGTGTGCTTGATGCGAGCGAGTATCAGGGGGGTGTCATAGGCCGGGCCTCAGCACTCTAGCTCTATCTCTAACTCAAGTCTTATCCACTAACATCGTCGTATTGCCATTACCTTAGTAGAGCTATTATGTCGTAGTGTATGAGGGGAGGTGGTCTCGGACCGTGTAGTCTCTGACTCTGCCGGGGGGCCTTAGCCCTATCTCTATGGACGTATTGAGGGATGCTGGGGGTGAGGCCATGGATATACTGATTGGCATTAGGATTGGTTAGTTACGAGCCCAGTTTGTGAGCCCTCGCCAGCAGGGGCTTACGTGTTGGTATGGGCAACTGGTACAACAATAAACGTAACCTTTGCGTGTACATTGTCCATGGTGGGTGCATGTGGGACGACAATAAATGTTACCTTTGGGCGGATTTACACACTCGTATATAGAGGTGCGACATCAATAAACGTAACCTTTGGCCACCTATCCTTTCTATAGCACATTGCAAACTTATATACCAGAACAAAGATATGAATTGAATGCATGCATATGTTTGTTGCATTGTTTTGTTTGCTCATTGAGCCATGATATGTGCTCACCCTCTCGACGTCGAATATTTTTAGTTGATGATGCAGGTACTACGGTCGAAGATTATATGAGTGCTCCGGTGTACGCGCGTGTTGCTGCAATGGAAGCCGAAGACTTAGTGGATACGCATGACTCTTCATGCGAGTGCAACTCATGCTATTTGATTAGATTTTCATTTGAATTATTAAAGGAATGTAATTGATATTTTATTATTTATGTCTCAGTTGATACAATAATAACTTAATATTTTAATTGTGATTATTACAGTTAGATTTCTCAGTTCATTTACTATAAGACTTCCACTATTGTGTATTTATTCTGATTATGGTTGTGGAAGTGCATGATTTTATTTTTAATGGACATAGCCTATTAGAGATCCTGGTTGAACCGTTGGTTTATTAACGGTTCATTACACCATTCTGAATGGTGCAGAATTAGGGTGTGACAGTTTTAATGCCAAAACTACTGTCTTCTCTTCCGTTGTCCTCTTTTTCTTGTGTAGTTTCTACAAACGCACCTGTAAGCACCCTATTTTTACCATCCCAGCCAAACAGAACTTTATTGGTGTAAGAGAGTGGAGGGGGATGAAAATTTGGAAAGTACAGGGGAGGCGAGTGAAACTCTCTCAATCCAATAGTCGATCAATTCCTCTGTGCTCTCTATGGTGTTCTGGGCTGAGCCAGAGTGTCCCCAATGTACAAGAGTCTTGGTGGGCATATCCAGAAGGGTTGCGGGTCAATTCAAGGTTTGGATGCTAAATGGTGATTTCAAAGCTGATGTTGGCGGGCCCTATAGCAAGGTCATGAAAATATCTTCAAAATGATACCAGAATCACTCAATTCCGATATCAAACGAAGAAGATGTCACGATTTTAGTCAGAGTGAAATTGGCTTATTAAATCCAAGGGCTTTTCTGTAAATTATCATAAATTAAGGATTTATTGGGCAAATTATCATGATTAAAATCGATCGGACTTCATTCGACCATATCTTGATCGTTCGACATCCAAATCTGACGATTCAAGCTCCACTGTGCTCCATTGTCTGTCATCTTCAAAATGGACGTAAAGAATTTTGGGTAGAAGCCGCCAACGGGTCCCATGCAAAGTTGCTGGTAGGATTATCGTCGAAACTCCAATTCTTCATATCTTGATCATCCGAAGTCCGAATCAGGTGATTCAAGTGCCACTGTGCTCCATTGTCCGTCCTCTTCAAAGTGGACGTAAAGAATTTTGGGCAGAAGTCGCCTGCGGGTCCCATGCAAAGTTGCTGGCCAAATTATCGTCAAAGCTTCAATTCTTCATATTTTGTTCATCTGACATCCAAATCCGACGATTCAAGCACCAGTGTGCTCCTTTGTCCGTCCTCTTCAAAGTGGACCTGGAAAATCTGAGATAGAGGCCTTCAAAATTTTTCACGCGGAATTGCAAGCTGAGAGGATCCATAATAGAGAGAGAAATCGATCCAGTCCATTCTTACTCAGCCCAACCCAGCTCAAGCCCAATTTAGTCAAGCCTGACCCAACCTAGACCAGTCCAGATCGAGTCGGGTTGGCCCATGTATATGCGCTTTATGTACTTGTTATATATATACATTTATATATTATATAATATATGTTTTATATATGTTATATTATATATATATATATATATATATATATATATATATATATATATATGTACATATTCGGTCAAGAAAGGAGAATCCGAAAAAGGAAGAAGAGAGAATCGAAAGAGAGAGAGGGAGAAAGACAGAGAGAACGGAAGGAAAGAGAGGGAGGGAAAGATGGAGGTGCTGCCACCTCCACCTTCCCCATACCCTTTTCCCCCAAAGAACCGCCACCTCCTCCTTCTCCATGTCCCTCCCTCACCGCCACCCACTATCCTTGAGCCCCACTACGGTACCCACTCCACCAGCCCCTCTCCTTTGATCGACACATCACCGCCACCTCCTCCTTCTCCATGCCCCTCCCTCACCGCCACCCATTATCCTTGAGCCCAACCTCGGCCATACCACCTCATCGATACATCACCTACCAACTCCCCTCAAAACCCTCACCAGCCATGCCACTTCCGGCTCCCACCTAATCCGGCTCCAACAGTACCAATATGTATCATGAGCTGAAGAGATTGTATTGGTGGAGAGGAATGAAAGCAGATGAATCTAAGTTCGTGTCTCAATGCCTAAATTGTCAGAAAGTAAAGGCTGAACGACAAAGACCCGCAGGACTGTTACAGCCGTTACCAGAACCAGCATGGAAATGGGACTGCATCACTATGGACTTCGTCACGGGATTACCACTGACTCCTCGAGTAGTTGACGCAGTTTGGGTGATTGTAGACCGTCTGACTAAGACAGCTCGCTTCATACCGATACGACCTCAGTATACACTGGAAAGGTTAGCAAAGCTGTATGTGGATAATATTGTTCGGTTACACGTTGTACCAGAGAGCATTGTATCCGATAGAGACCCCCGATTTACTTTCAAGTATTGGGAAGGATTGCAAAAGACTTTGGGTACAACATTGAAGTTCAGTATTGCATTCCACCCACAGACAGATGGACAGTCAGAGCGTACAATCCAGATTCTAGAAGATATGCTACGCGCATGTGTAATTGATTTCAAAGGATCATGGGATGAAAAGTTACCACTGATCGAGTTCTCTAATAACAATAGCTATCAGGCTACTATACAGATGTCACCATATGAAGCACTGTATGGCAGAAAGTGTCGAACTCCGTTGTTTTGGAATGAAGTTGGAGAACATAGTATTGTTGGGCCAGAATTTGTTGAAGAGACTTGTTGAGTGGTAGACATTATCAAGGAAAGGGTAAAAACAGCTCAGAACCGTCAGAAACAATATGCAGATACTCGACGCAGAGATCTTGAGTTCGCTGTAGGTGATAAAGTATTCTTGAAGGTATCGCCTATGCGAGGATTGAAACGGTTCAAGCAGAAAGGAAAACTCAGTCCAAGATATGTTGGGCCGTATGAGATTCTAGCTAAGCGTGAAAAAGTGGCTTATCAGTTAGCACTACCACCATCTATGTCAAGTGTGCATGACGTATTTCATATTTCCCTATTGAAGAAGTATGTCAAGGATCCAACGCTCGTCCTGACAGTAGATCTACCGGAATTGACTGATGAATTGACATTTGAAGTAACACCAACATAAATCACCAGTCGAAAGGTTCAACGACTATGCAACCGAGATATCTATTATGTTAAGGTCATTTGGAAAAGTAGAGACATGGAAGAAATTACTTGGGAGGAAGAAAATGCTATGCGGAAGCAATACCCTCACTTATTTGATTCAGAAGGTACGTACAATTTCGGGGATGAAATTTTTATAAGTAGGGGGGAGTTGTAAGACCCGTATCAAACTAACCCGGTCTAACCACCTTAAACCAGATTTACCCATCATGGACGAGATGAATGAACCAAGGGCGTGAAGGAGATCGTGATCCCAGGTATCAAATTGACCCAAAAACACTTAATTTAAAGGGAGGGTCGCATACCCAGCAAGGGAGGGTTGGACCCCCCAAGACAGAAAGTCAGACCCTCTGTTTTACAGGGAGGGTCAGACACTTTAGGAAACCAAGGGTCGACGGGATCATCGACCCTCAGTTGCCGCCAGAAATTGAAATTAGAAAAGTTTCCAAATTTTGATTGGATTCCTTCCAAATCCCAATGGGACTTAGTTTAGGAGTTTCCACCCTATAAATAGGACGTCCCTAAGCCTCTTTCACTCCTTTTACAACCCTAATTGAATTGAAAGAAAGAGAAGAGAAGGAAGAGAAGAAGAAGAGCAAGGAAGAGAAGAAAAAGTAAAAAGGAGAAGAATTACAGAGAAGGAGTATTCTTCCCAGGTATGGATACTAATTCCATGAATTTCTACAGACCTTAGGTTAGATAAGGATGAGAGTGTGATCTCGGAGAAATCCAAACCATCAACCCATGGTTAGGTTTCCATGGAAAACCATGTGAGAATACATAAAAGCTATATAGGTGGATGATTCATGGTTCTAGACCATGGAATGTATGTTGAATGGACTGTAGGAGCAAGCCATAGGACCCCAAACACGAAGAATGGACTAAAAGGAGGAAAATTGGCCAAAACCCACAGGGGGTCGCACAGATGGTCGATGACCATCCGACCCTATGTGATTCTGAGTATCGACCCTCAGGGTTCTGGAAGTCCAGATTAGGGGAGGGTCGCACCAGGGGTCGGTCATAACTCAGACCCTACCTCCGACCCTCAGTTAACAGAATGGTTTTAAAAATTAGAATAAATTCTTATTAAATTTTATCGACTTTGTTAGGTCTTCTAGCAATATAAAGGTGATTCTAAAGCTTGGAAGAGGATCTATTAACAAGCTAAGGTGAGGAAACAAGACCTACATTAACTGAATAATAACAAACTACTTTTATTTTCTTGAGTCCAATGTCATGCTTGATTCTATTCGAATATGCTTGTAATGTGCATATAACATGTCATCCAATATTTCTATTATTGTTTCATGCATATTTACTTTATTGTTGATAACATGATGATGATGATGATAGGAATAAGCATGTGATTGTTTGTGTGTGGTTAGTGTGCTTGATGCGAGTAGGGCGTCAGGGGAAGTGTTAGGCGGTGTTTGATCCGGGCACTTTAGCTCTATCTCTGACTCAAGTCTTGTGCATTAGCATCGTTGTATCGCCGTTACCTTAGCAGAACTATTGCGACGTAGGGCATCAAGGAGGGTCTCGGTCCTTGAGTCCTATACTCTACCGGGAGGCCTTAGCTCTATCTCTACGGGTGCTCTGAGGGATGCTGGGGTGAGGCCTTGGATACATTGTTTGACATTAGGATTGGTTAGTAGCCAGCCCTGTTTGCAGCCATAGCCATCAGGGGTTTATTTGTTGGTATGGAGTTGTGTAGCGATAAACATGACCTTCGTGTCCAATGTCCATTGTGGGTGTTGTGGGCGACGGTGAGAGTTCATCGGGCGTATCCACACTCTCGTGCATAGAGGTGCAGCGGCCACCTATCCTTTCTATAGCACAGTGCAAACGTAAAATCAGACCAAAGATATGAATTGAATTGCATGCATATGTATTGTTGCATTGTTTTGTTTACTCACTGAGCTCAAGTTGGAGAGCTGACCCCCGTGCGCATAAATTTTTTAGTTTCTGATGTTGCAGGTATTATGATTGAAGATTATGTCATCACGCCATGATGAGCAAGCTGTGGAGGAGGAACGTGATTTGTTAAGCGAGCGTTTCAACGATGGATACGTTTAATGTTTAGTTTTCGTATTTGAATATTGTAATATGTATTAAGTTATGTTTTGGTTACTTGGAAATAAATAGAATATTAATTATTTATCATGAATAGACCTCAGTTCATTATCTGTAAGCCTTCCGCTATTTACTTTATTACCTCTGATCATTGTGGAATGTGTTTTGGTTTATCATATGTGGGATAGCCTGAGTGAGATCCTGGTTGAACCGTTGGTTTATTGACGGTTCATCACATCATTCTGGTTAGTCCAGAATTGGGGTGTGACAGAGATAAAGTATCTCTGACCGTTCATACAAGGTATAGAAAATGGACCACATATATCTATGTGTATGATTTCAAGTGTCTCAGAACTACGTCGAACACCTTTATTAAACTTGTTGGTCTGCTTGCCCTTTATACAGTCCACACAAGTCCCAAAATCTGAGAAGTCTAGGGTTTCTAGGACTCCTTCACTCACCAACTTTTTGAGTCTATTTATAGAGATATGACCTAACCTTTGGTGCCAAAGTTTGGATGAATTCTCATTCACAATAAACCTTTTGTTGCCAATAGTATCAGAAGAAGTAAGTAAATTACTTTCAAACACAGGATCTAAATGTATTAAATATAATCCATCCACAAGAGAAGCAGAACCGACAAAATATTGTTTCGGTACAAACTAAATACAGTACCATCACAATTAAACACAAACCCTAAAGGTGTTAATCTTGAAACAGATATCAAGTTCTTGGAAAAAGACGGAATATAAAAGCAATTATTTAAATCCAACACAGCTCCAGATTGCAGGATGAGTCTGTAAACTCCAACAGCCTCCACTTGAGATTGCACCCGATTTCCTGAGTAGATGCTCCTCTCATTTTCTTTTGGTGGCCTTGTTTGCAGAAACCCCTGCAAGGTATTGGAAACATGGATTGTTGATCCAGAATCAATCCACCAATTATTGTGAATTCACCAAATTAGACTCAAAACAAACAAATGACATACCTTTGTTTTCCAGCCAAGCTTTGAACTTAGCACAGTCCTTCTTATAATGTCCCTTCTTTCTGCAAAAGAAACACTTGGGTTCTTTAGGTTTGCCCTCTTTCTTCATAAGCTTCTTACCCTTCTTTTTCAACCAAGGCTTGGTTGACTTGCTAGATTGTCCACGCTCCTTGAAAGTCAAATTCGCACTCTCAGCTTTAGATTCTCTCTTTAAGCGTCCCTCTTCTTGTACGCATCTGGTCAGGAGTTCATTTGCAGACCATTTCCGGTCTTGCGCATTGAAGGTGACCTTAAAAGTCTCAAATTCTTTAGGGAGAGTATTGAGAATATGGTGCACAAGGTAGACTTCCAGAAGGTCTATCTCGTATTCTTTCAGCTGGGCTGCAATGTCTCTTGCCTTCATGATGTGATCACGTACATCCTTGCTTTCATTGTACTTTATAGCTCCAAGCTTTGCTATCAGAGTGCTCATTGTAGAACTGTCAGTGCTGACATACTGCTCCTTAATAGCATCAAGATATTCCCTTGCAGTAGGCTTGTCGGGAATGGACCTTCTAATTGTTCTACTCATATTGGCCTTAATGAGCCTCAAACTCATATTGTTGCTCCTCTGCCATTTTGCATAGTAATCTCTCTGATTTGGTGTACTTTCATCAGTGAGATCTTCAGGTTTTTCCTCATTGATAGCCAAATCAAGGTTCAGATAGCCTAGGGTTAGTTCGAGCAACTCGAGCCATTCAGCATAGTTTTCCCCATTCAATATAGGGAGCCTCATTTGATTGTCCAGTACAACTGCAATCAAAACAATAACTTAATAAGTGACATGCTCACTAACTCAATAATGAAAAGCCAATGCTTAATCATAAACAAAATGTGACTTGCTACAACTTACCTTTGGGCAAAAGCTGTAACTTATCACAAGTTGTTACTTAGATGCTGATATCAAGTCATAATGATAACGTCAGCAGCAAACCAAAACTCCTCACAGTCTACCTTTGGGCAAAGACTGTGATTTGTGAGGTTTACTTCTTAATTAATAAGACTGAAACACATTACAATCAAGTCAAAAGGAATCCCGTACCTTTGGGCCATAAGAATTCCTTCTGCCTGAATGCTTTGCATTCCATCTTATTCCAACTCATACATGAAGATTGACTACTTCCCTTTGGGGACAAGTGCCAAAATCCATGCACAAGTTGCATTACAAATGATGCCAAAGAAATTTATTTGATAAACTGCGTCTTATACTGAGCATAATGGATTTCTCAAAATTGTGGCAACAATTTAGTCCCTCAGTGGCAAGTTTTGCAAATAAATTTGCATCACATACCCATATCCTTAGTGTGTCACATGAAACTTTAGTGTGACAAATGGGTTTCATAGTTTTATAACATTGAAATGCAGCAATAGACAATAATATATTCAAAACAACAATTATAATTAATCAAATAGCGCTTAATACATTCTGTTATAGATACAGTGACGTTCTATCTATAAATGTCACTAACAAAAGTTGGACCTTTAGCGACGTTCAGAACATACTATCACAATAGAAACAGTCACTATTCAAGACATTTTGCGACGTTTAGAATAGAATGTCACAATATATATAGTCACTGTTCATGACCTTTAACGTCGTTCTGAACAGACTGTCACAAAAAATTCAGTCACTTGAAAAGTGACATCCGGTCTGTAACAAAGCAATGGTGATAGATAATAAAAAGCAGTATAAAAATACTAAATAACACCATAAACAGAATCTTAAACTTTACAAAACGGGTTTGGGTCAAACTGGGGCGAACCAAAAGAAACCAAGTCCAACCGGTTCAACACAAACCGGTTCAAGAAGGTTCCGGGTCAAAAATGACATGGGTTAGAGTTTATATATTTTTTTAAATTCTTTAAAAATGTCTAAAAGGACCCAAAAGCCCACAAGAGAAAATTCAATTTTCAAAGGATTGCCATCCTTAACCGAATGCATTTCAAAACGAAAACCGTTGGTACCAACGGCTGAAACGTGCCGAATCTTTCGGCACTCCCCTTGGAATAACGGAGAGCACCATGGCACCGCCGCAACCAACCAAACAGGTGATCTCAACGCAAGCCATCTGCAGTAACTGCTGCTGGCTGCGCATCGCAAGGCTGCGGCAGGCTGCCCCTTGCGGGCTGGCCTGCTGCTGCTAGCGCTGTTAGCGGCAGTGCTGCTGGCCTGCCGCTGCATGTTGTACAGTGACTGCGGGCCTGCAGGCTTGTGGGCCGGCAGCCATGCGGGTGCACACCTGCAAGCAGCCCTCACATGTTGCCCGAAAGCATTCCAGAAATTTTTTTTTTAAATAAAATACACCGACATCTTGATCCGAGGAACAATGAAAAAATTGACCGGCGAGGCATGCGATCCTTGCTCTGATACCATATGAAAGCCATTAAAAAGAGATTAACATACTTCCTACTGGTTCTGGTCCGACGAATATCGAATCAGCCACTGCAGAAGTGTTCGAAGTATTCGATGCCATTGCCGTCAAGTTTCTTGTAATGCCTTCGTCAATGTATTTATGGACTGACTTCTGGTTTCTCAGTCTCTCTTTAGGTTTTACGTATGGATGGATTAACTTAACCTCGTCTTGAAACCAGAGTCCCTCTCTTATATGCCTCCTTGTAACTGTCTCCCATTAAGACAGTTACAGGTGATGGCGTGTCCCACTTTGCACACGTGTCAAACTGACATGGCAATAGGGCCACATCAGTCCAACAGCTTCTTCTAAGGAGAAAATCGCAGAAGAGGAGCAGTGAGGGGAGAGACACACATATGAGCAAAATTCGACGTAGAAAGAGGTTCTGAAATGAGGTCTGAAATGTTCCCTTTCCCTTCGATCTCCCTCCTTTTCTTGGTGTCTGGTTCGTAAAGCCTAGGTCTATCAACTGCTAATGGTGAAGCGGGAGAAGGTATGAAACGAAAATATGAAGAAGGGAAAGAGTGAAGATAATAGAGGAGACCGTGAAATGTTTTCCTCGATTTCAGGTTAATCTTACTCAGCATTCCCAACACCTGTGGACGCTCTGTTTTTCGACAAGTTTTCTTCAACCTGCAACTATTTATTTCTTTCTCAATTATATATACTTCGTTTATCTTTGAACATTTCCCATTATAATGCCTTGTAGTCCCTAGCAATAAACCTTTTTGTCCCGGCTTTGATTTCAAACCCATCTCATTACCTAGTTCGGATCCACATCTTCTCCCGCCTGAGTTTGGGCAGGAGAGTTGGCGGCCTGGATGGATGGTCACCACCTGGCTCTCGGGTGGATCTGAGCCCTCCATCCGAGCCGACACCCCTGTTGGCTCAGCTTGTCGGCTTGGGTGTCGGCTCGGATGGAGGGCTCGGATCCACCCGAGAGCCAGGTGGCGGCCATCCATCAGGGCCGCCAACTCTCCCGCCCAAACTCAGGTGGGAGATGATTTCTATACTACCTAGCTCTGTTTTGGCCGCATGCTATCTTCGATTCAATTGCACTTAGAAGCCTTTGTTTCCTACGTATTCTAGCCATTGATCTATCCCACCAGAGCCCAACACGACTAAAAAGTCGCCCTCGCTCTAATTTGTGACTAGTACACAAGTTGATGATTTTCTTTTCGCCCTAATTACACGGAACATTCTACATAATTTCAAGCTTCATCCAGATGCAGTTCAGTCAGGACAGGAGAACATGGATTTTGAGAGGCAAGGGCCGTTCGAATTTATTTGAGGGAGGTGAGAGAAAGGCAAGTTAAGACAAAATCAAAGGGAATGGTGTTGGGGTAAAATGGTCTTTTTATTCCTTTTTTGTTAGTCTATTTAATGTTTGGGGATCGGCAAGGGTATTATTGTAATTATAACAGAAAAAAGTGGGTGCTTGTTATTAAATTGAGCTCAACTACTGGGGAAGTGGGTGAAATTTTCCTAAAAAAAAAGAGGAGAGAAGGTTTTGATGTTTGAAAAAAAACAAAAAAAATGTGGAGGAGGTTCTCGAATAAAAAAAAAGAAGGAAGGGGGTGGTAGACGAGTCCAGATCACCTGCATGTACCTCTATTTAGATGACATGTGTCCTGAGTTAACGTTGCTAACTTCAGTTAGCTAAATAAGTTTTATATATTACTTCCTATTTTAATGGTGAGCAAACTAAATTAGTTATTTTTTATTTGAAAAATAAAATCTTCCTTAATCAAAAATCATATTTGAATGTCAAGGGAACTTCTTGATTATTTAATGTTGTGAAACTATTGGGGAAGGAACATCAATCCAAGGTTCATGATGGAGAAGATGTTGTTCCTTCTCTTTATGATGATTTCCCAAAAGGTTTGTAACTTCTTTCTAGGTTTTGTATAAGAAAATGAAATCAAAATGAAAGGGGAAGGCATCAATCTAAGGTTCATGATTAAGAAGATGATGTTTTTTCTTTTCGTCATGATATTCCCAATGGATTTGTAACTTCTTCCAAAGTTTTAGTATAAGAAAATAAAATCAAAATGAAGAGGAAGGAGCATCAATCCAAAGTTCACGATGAAGAAGATGATGTTCCTTCTCTATGTCATGACTATGAAGTAGACCACCTTTGTAGTTTTCTCCAAAATTGTGCAATGTAGATCACCTTTGTGATTTTCTCCAAAGTTGTGCAAAGTAGACCACCTTTGTGGCAAAGACAGCTCTTAAGTCTTTAGGTGTGCATATATGGGATGGATGGGTGTACTCTATTATTGGATCAACTTTAAACAAGGTATGCCAGACCTCCTCGAAGTTATTACCAGGCGATGATCAAGAGTTGATGCATGTGATGGGATTCCCATCCTTCTTGGCTGCTCTAAAAAAATAATGCGAAAGAGAAATTCCTAGAACCAATTGTGGTGCAAGACATTTTACCACCGCTCAAGGATACTGTTTATAACCATCTAATGGAGGTTATGTTTGGAAGTGGCACCGGAGAACTTGTACAATGATATTTAGAAAAAAATTAAGTTTTTAAAACTTCATTCATATGACCATTGTGACTCACCGCACCATATGTTGATCAGTCCTTCTGGCAAGCGTATCTCTCTGTCGACCAAACATTTGTGGACAATAGCTATAGGTTCAAATCATCTTCAACCTCTTTGAGATTTGAGATTGTTGATCCAAATAACCTGTATATCCCAGGTATTCCTTTTATGTCTCTCTGCCATTTGTTTGATTTAGATTTGTCTTGATTTTTAATTCATACTTCTAGCTGTTGAATTTCTCTAGTGTTGTCCTTGATATTTAAAAATGAATTTTTAAAGTTCATTAGTTGTTGTCCATTATGTTATAAGAAAAACTTTGTCGTGGCCATGGTGTTTTTAATCTCTCTTGAAGATTCCATACTTTCTGTTCATTTTGTTTGTTTGTTTAGTTTGTTTCCCGCGCTTCATGTTTATAAATCCTGCACTACATGTGGTCACATATTGTAACCCACTGGTGATACCATTTCAATGTTGGCTATCCATAACCTATGTGGTGTCATTTTAGTAGCTCATGTGATTTTGTCAAACATCCATAGATTTCCACCTTAAGTCATGGGTTCTCTCTAATTGGATTTTTCATCTTGATTGGACCAAATCTACTTAATTGGGTCAATTGGGTTAAATTCCATTGGTTTGGGCTGGTTTAATTACATTCTGTCGACTTGGTCCTGTTAGGTTAAATCCCATCAAATTGGACCATCTGGGTCATTCCAGTCAAATTGGGTCAACTAGGTCAATTGGGTCAAATTCTCGTCTTGATTGAGTCGAATCATATCTCAGGATTAATTCTTTTCTTAATTGATCTCTATTTTTAATATTCTTTCCCATTGACAATTGGACTGATTCCATCAAATTGGGTCAGGTCAATCCAATCTCAATTAGGCAAATCCCATTTCTAATTGGTTCAATTACCATTTTGATTTGGTCAAATCTCATCTCAATGGACCAAATTTCATCTCAATTGATCAAATCCCATCATAATAGGTTGGATACTAATCCTAATTGAACTGATTTGTTTAATTGTCAAATCTAGATTGCTTTGGGTTGGTTCTCTTTAATTGTCAAAATCTGGTTGGTTTGGTTGGTTCCCTTTAATAATGGTCAAAATTTGACTTGGTTTCGGTTAGTTCCCTTAATGGTCAGATCCACTTGATTTCGGGTTAGCTCCTTCTATCGGCTAAATCTGGTATATTTTGTTCGTCTATTTGGTCAAATTTGATTTTTCTCCTAGTTAGTTTTACCCTTGCTATAGAATGTCTTGATGTTCCCTTGCTTTTTCTTTAAGGAATAAGTAGATTTGGACTGTATAAATTGTTGTCCTGAATTGGGTCAATTTTAAATTAGTTCAATTTTATTATTGGAGTAATTAATCCCTAATGATTGACTAGTTCACCCACATGGTAGGATTGGTTTAATCATTGTAGGTCGGTTTAAACTTTTGTTTGGATTGAATTAATCATGTTAAATCCAGTTCAAGTATCTCGTACTTGGTTTGGGTTCAATATTCGAATTAAAATTGTATAGTTCAACCCAAATTTTGTTTCAAACCCATTCGTTTATTAGTTAATCTGTGCTTAATGTTGTTTTAATTTATTTACTGTTGCCTTATGTTTAAAAATCATTTTTTAAAGTTCATTGGTTGTTGTCCATTATGTTGGAAGAAAAACTTTGTCGTGGCCATTCGTTTCATGTTTATAAATTAGTGAGGTTAGTAAGGTTGGTGAGATTAGAACCCAAGACCCGTTGGATGGACTGAGTTTCAATTTGGTTTTTATTGGGTCGATAATGGTTTAACACATTTGACCCGAAATTATTGGGTCGATAACAGTTTAATCAGTTTGACTTGGATTCATGAAGTGTTTTTACAAGGGACACACCCTTTCTTTGGACGTCTTGTAAAGATATATTGGTTTGGAGAGAGACACACCCTTCCTCTAGAGGTGTATTGAAAAGAAATGTTTTCCTCTATAAATAGAGGACAGAGAAGCCTTAAATTTAATTGTGAGAAGAACTATTTACTTGGTTCTTTCTCTCTCACTCTCTCTCCTTCTTTGTGAGCACATACCAAAGGTATTCCCCTTTGTTTTTCGAAATACCATTATTTGTACTGAAATTGCATTATTGTCTTGCATTTGACCTAAACACAACTCTTACATAATCAAAGGGGTGCATCAAACAAGTGTATGTTTGCTGTCGGAAGTGAAGACTGTTTTATCTTGGAGCTAGATCATAACCCGATTGCACCTATGGAGGCAAATTTTGACTTTAGAACAGTGTCGATTATGATACGACCCAACCTATATCCTCATCATCTTGAGTGACTATCTTTATTACCTTCTTTAATAGATAATTGAAAATACTAAACAGGTAAGTAGTTCTCATTTAAGGTTCTTATTTTATTTTTACAACACTTATCTTAGTAGCTCATTTGATTTTGTCAAAGATCGATAGATTTTCACCTTTAATTCATGGTTCTCCCTAATTGGATTTTTCATCTTGATTGGACCAAATCCACTTAATTGGGTTAAATTCTGTTGGTTTGAGCCGGTTTGGTTACATTCTGTCGACTTGGTCTTATTGGGTTAAATCCCATCAAATTGGACCATCTGGGTCATTCCCATCAAATTGGGTCAACTAGGTCAATTGCCTCAGTTCTCAGCTTGATTGAGTCAAATCACATCTCACGATCAATTCTTTTCTTAATTGATCTCCATTTTTAATATTTCTTTTCCATTGATAATTGGACCGGCTCCATCAAATTGGGTCAATCCAATCTCAATTAGGCAAATCCCATTCTAATTGGTTCAATTACCATTTTGATTTGGTCAAATCTCATCTCAATGGACCAAATCTCATCTTAATTGATCAAATCCCATCTTAATAGGTTGGATACTAATCCTAATTGAACTGATTTCTTTAATTGTCAAATATGGGTTGGTTTGGGTTGGTTCCCTTTAATGGTCAAAATCTGATTTGGTTTGGGTTAGTTCCTTTAATGGTCAAATCCACTTGGTTTCGGGTTGGCTCCTTTTATCGGCTAAATCTGGTATATTTTGTTCATCTATTTAGTCAAATTTGATTTATCTCCTTGTTTGTTAGTTTTACCTTTGCTCTAGAATTTCCTGATGTTCCTTTGCTTTTTCTTTATGGAATGAGCAGATTTGGACTTCATGAATTGTAGTCTTGAACTGAATCAGTTCAATTCTGATATTGGACTAATTAATCCTTAATGATGGGTTAGTTTAGCCACATGATAGGATTGGTTTGATCATTGTAAATCAGTCTAAAAGCTTTTGTTTGGATTAGATTAATCATGTTAAACCCAATTCAACTTTGTACTTGGTTTGGGTTAAATATTCAAGTTAAATCCTTTTGGTTCAGCCCGTATTTTGTTTCAACCCGTTCGCTTTATTAGTCATTTCGTGCTTAATGTTATTTTAATTGGGTTCGGTCTAAATGCTTAGGCTCACCTAATTTTTCTGCTCTGTTTTCTTGGGCATATGGTATTGGTTTAATGAATGACAGTTGGTCTTAGTGTTTGAACTGGTTTAGTTCCTCGTACATTTTCATGTTCATTGCCATACTCTCATGATAAATTTGTGATGTGCTTCATATAATTAATTTTCATGATTGGATTCATGTTTGATGCTCCATACTTAATTAGTTTAATCACATGCTTAATTATGTTGAATGATTATTGTTGGTTTGTCTCTCATGCTTGTTGTGGATACGCTAGTGGAGCTGCCACCTTATTTCTGTCGACAGATTGTTTGGTGTGGGCGTACTAGTGAGCACCCACATATTTCTACGAATTAGAAAACGCCTAATTTAGAAGGCCTAGCAACCAACCTTTAGTGTAAGATGCAGGTTAGGGTAGATAGGGCGATCCCTATCCACTCTTTGTATCCCCTTCACAGCTTCAACTGCATACATTGGTCTGTCGTGTCGTGCCACACGTTGCATGCAACAGTATATTTGAATCAAGCGGGACTCGAATGAGTTTATTTTTAGAAGGGATCCTCATCCCTTATATTTCATTTCCCATGATGTAAACAGTTTATTTTTATTTTTAAAAGGAAATCCTTTGTTTTAAAAGGACAAAAGGACCCTCTTGGGTAATTTCAAACTGTTCACAATCCGTAGCTTGGGTGGTCTACTTGCTTTACTAATGGAGGAACTCAATTTACATTTTGTTTGAATTGTTTTGGTTTCAAAATCCAGGTTTGGTGGGCCATTTTACTTGTCAGGCTTTGGACACTTGCCTTTGTTGATTTTTCTCATCCGAACTACGCGGACACCTGAATCCCGAGCAATACTAGGATGTATAGGCAATTTGGGTAAAGTTCCCAAATTTGGTCCATTTTTCGATTTTGCTAAAATTTGGTTTTTTTAGAGGGTCGTAGCTTGTTAGGCTTTGAACACTTTTTTTTTATTTTAAATTTGTCGAACTATGTTAGGACTTGATTCCTAGACTATGTTGGAATACGTAGGCAGATCGGAAACAAATGTTTTGTACTCAATGCACCTTAGTTTCAAATTGATTTTCAATCTTATTTCAAATCTTTGATTCAAATGTGGATTTCAATATCGGTTCAAATTGGTTCAAATCTTGGTCCAAATTATTGATTTAAAAGTTTGGTTTAAAACATCGGTTTCATCGTAGTTTAACCCGTTTTCCATCAATTGTTTTTCCTCGAACTATGTAGGAAACCTGATTCTTGGAATATTTCCAATGCTTGTATGAAGTCTGGGTAGACTTCAGATTTGGTTCATTGTCTTCAAATCCTGGTTTATCTAATTGGAGTGAGGGAGCTTAGGTTCACTGTAAGATAGGCATATGTGTGATATCTAATCGAATCATAGGATTGAGATACATAGAATTTTCTGATTGGTCTGTTATCCAATCATAATTTGATTCCCACACATTAAATTTATTTTTTTATTTGTTTCAAAACATGTTTGGCTAAACCCCCAGGTAGTAGAACTTAACAACTTGGTTCAGGATCTTTCAAAGCCATAGTCAACCATTGACCCCAAATGTCATTAGAATAGATTATAGGAAATGAATAGTATGGGAGATCGATTTTCGGATTGGACAGTTTGGGTGTCTAATACCTTCCCAAATTATAAAATTAGACGTTTAACCGATCTTTGAGGAGACCAAAGCCTGATTCATGGGTTATGCGTCATAGATGTCTCTTATAGTGAGATTACAATTTTAGAGGTCCTAAACCTTAATCTAGGTGGCAGCTCCAAATTTGTTTCTGTCCATTGGCATTGGTGGATAAGATCACAAGGCGAAAGCCTATGATCCCATGTTTAGGAACGATCCCTGTGTTTCCATCAAATCCAAACCTCTTTCTTTCGAGACACGGAAGAGAGGACTTGGAGGGAAAATAGTATATCCTCACATCACCATATACAAATATACCCAAAAGTGTAAAGAAAACAAAAGGATGCAACATCAATCCAATAAGGTTGTCATCGCAACAATCAAGGACCACCATATGCACAAGCCGGGCGCTGGCACACCAGATTGGGCTCCTCTGTAGTGAAGGAGCTCACTACTGAGGAAGCGGTGAAGCTACGATTTTCCACGTCGAGGTTATGCATCTTGGGGCTGTGGTTGCTTGATGTTTCATGAGGCTTTGGATAACTAGAAAGTACTGAATCTTAATCAAGAAGACATGTAAAAGAGGGTTTTAACTATATAGTGTTCGGGGTTACAAAAAAAAGGGATTCGCATCCTCTCCTCCCAGTCATTCTGGGAGGACAGTGGCAACCTCCCTCGAATGGCCGCCACATGGCTCTCGGTGAATCCGAGACCCACGTCCGAGCTGACACCAGGCCGACAAGCCAAGCGCAGGGGTGTCGCCTTGGACGTGGGTCTCGGATTCACCTGAGAGCCACGTGGCAGCCATACGAAGCAGGCTACCGTGTCCTCCCAGAATGACTGGGAGGAGACGATGTGAATCCAAAAAAAAGAAGAAGAAGAAAATGAATGAATGAAGAGAAGATTGAAGAGGAAGTGGAACTCTCTTGAGTCACCCAATGAGCATGGTAAACACGAGGAGAAGGGAAATAATCAAAGCCCACAAGGCAGCAAGCTAAAGAAAGTTAGAAATGTAAGATTTTGATTTTGATTCCTGTTCCATGCTTCCATTAATTAGTTTCAGTATTTATCTAGGTTTATAATTGTTCCTTTTTTGTTCTCTGCTTGCGGCTTCCATGGCGACCAAAGCAGCTTTATTGCCAAGAGTGTTAAAGTAGATAAAATGAAATTTATCTACTTGAGGAAGAGAACAGTCTGGTTACGTGTTGTGTTTGGGAAAGGAATTAGCCATGAAGAAGATGATATGGTAATCATTCACTTAATTTTATATATGACTTTCTGGTTGCATGTGTTTCTTCACATACTCATCACTTTCTCAGAAAAGGATCAAAGACTAATTTTTTTAATCATAGTTTAGACCTAACTACCAATTTACTTCAGTTCTGCTAAAATTTTCAACAGATATCGGTTGAGTCGGGAAGAGGAAGAGTGAGGGAGATTGAAAAGAGGAAAAATGGAGGGAGACAATTTTGCTAATACCCATTTCTTCCCCACTTTCCGCTAAAACCCATTTCTTGTCTTCTTACATAAGATTCAGTACTTTGCAATTACCCAAGGCCTCATGAAACATCAAGCAACCACAACCCCATGATGCATAAACCTCCATGTGGACTGATCGTAGATTCACTGCTTCCTCTATAGTGAGCTCCTTCACTACAGAGGAGCCTAATCCTTGGCAAACCTCCCCATGAAACTCCTCAAGGGTTACCTCAGCATCACCAATGCTCGCCAAAATTGTAGTGGGAGCATCTAAATACTCTAACAGAGTCGTCTTTCCTATAGGAACATCTATAAACAACGATCAATTGAGTGGTGAGCAAACCATAGCTTAGTGAAGAAATCAAGAACTCAATCAAGCAATGTATGAAATAAATTTAATTAATTCCGGCTTATGATCCGCAATTGTGTACTATCTTGAGAATCACCCATAATAATAGACGTCAAACCCTCAAGCATGGGTGGAGCTCGAGATCTAGCCTGCAACCTGGGAACCGTGATGCTCGTACCCCATAGTGACACATGTAGGATAGACTCGCAGCCAAGTGTGCACCCCCCCCCCCCTACCATAGGCTCCCTCCTGGTGGTTGGGTTCCTAGACCTATTACCTCCTCCCATGTTCTGAATTCGTGGCTCCCCCTAGACTCTAGAACCATGGGGATGAGCCTATGCCAATATGTAAACCCCTACTGGCAAGGGTTACAGTTTTCGGGACTACATGTTCTACTAACCATGGTAATCAATATGTTATCCATTTTACGGGTTCCCCCTAAGACCCTCGACCCTAGTCCCATCGAGTATCGTATTTTCACCAGGACAACAACCCGACTATACCCCAGCTAAAAATCCCGATCCCAATCCCTTGGGGTAAAGTAGTTTTGCCAGAGTGATAGTCAACTGACTCGAATGACAATCATGGTATCAGTCCATCAGTCCTCGTACTCCACTAAGGTCACAATCACATTCACATATACATCATCATTTAAGTGTGTATATATATATATATATATATATATATATATATATATATATATATATATATATATATATATATATATATATATATATATATATATATATAGTTCATAAACACTCAAAAATAAAAAGTCTGGTCCCGACCCCCTCACTTGTTGGTGATACCATAGTAAATATAAAGGCATGTGTAGACCTTCCTCGGGGTCCCACATTGTTTTCCCTAAGGGTTTGCAATTGAATTAGGGTTTGATTTGTATTAAATACTATTCACTATTATTATGGTTCAGAAGACCCTTGCATAGGTCCCAATGCAAGTTATGAACCCAAGGGTTGGGTCCGAAACACTTTTAGATCCAGATTAGCATTTTAGACCCCAACTGGAAGATAGGTACCAGAGGATGTGCACCAGTATATCCTCTGGTCAGCACTCAGTAATTTTATAATGTTCCTATGATGAACCTGAGGAAGTACACCTGTCACACCCCAATTCTGGCTGAACCAGAAGTGTGAGTGAACCGTTACTGAACCAACGGTTTACATCAGGATCTCAATTAGACCGTGTCTACTCATACAAACCATTGCACATAACCATAATCAGAATATAACAAAATACAGCGAAAGTTTTAAATTAAATGAACTGAGTACTTCTATTGATAATTTGAATAAAATATCCAATTATTCAAAATATCAGAACATAAATAATTATCCTTACATCATTTGTAAATCTAACTAAAAATAAATAAAATAAACAAATCAAATATCCTAGAGGTACACGTAGAAAGGGCACTCACATGAAGCGTCATGCTCGTCCTCCCCTGCTTGCACTTCCAAGGCAACAACTCTTCCATATATTGGAGCATCCACGTAGTCCTCCACAGTGTAACCTGCATCAACATCTAGAAATAGTGTGTACACAAGGGTGAGTTCACAACTTAGCTCAGTAAGAAAATCAGACAATGCAACAAACATCATGCATGAGTAACATTCACATTATGGTCTGATTTTAAGTTTGCAATGTGCTATAGAAATGATTGGCGGCCACCGCACTTCTATACATGAGTGTGTGAAGCAGCCCAATGGATCAAACACCACTGTCGTCCCACATGCACCCACCATGGAATAGAGATAGAGCTAAAGCGTTCAGATCAAATACCGCCAACACTTCCCCTGATGTCCTACCCATACCAACACGTAAGCCCCTATTGGTGAGGGCTTGCAAACCGGGCTCGCAACTAACCAATCCTATATGTCATCACAGTAGGCCCTATCCCAGCACAGTTCCCTACGGCATAGAGATAGAGCTAGAGTCTAGTGGCTAGGCCGGAGACCACAGTGCCACTTTTTGCCCCTGATACCCTACCCGCACCAAGCATGCTAAGATAGAAACGATACGAAAAGGTGATAGTGTGAGGAATGATCTCAGACCCCAGGCCCTTCCCATTCCATACACCAATGAAAATAATATAATAACTGAAAATAAAGATGACATGCGAGAATGCACAAACACCATTCTATAGAATCATAATTATTAACAACGTTTTACTGTTATTAAATTATTAAGGTTTAGGTTTGATTCCCTTACTTGACGCTTGATTGATAGTTTCCTCCGCGTCACAGAATCCAAACTCGCTATCACAAGGTCCTACACGATGTTTGGGTTGAATTAAAATAATTTTCTTAGGTTTTACGTTGGTTGAAAAACCAACTGGGTCAAAACACTCCCACAGTACATACCGATCGTACGTACCGATCGCGACACTGTGGGGAAAGGTGCTACCGGTATGGTAGACCGGTCCCCACAGACCAGTTTCCGAGAGATACCGGTCGCAGTACCGGTCGCATATGGTGCGACCGGTATGCCTTCGGAAGACCATCAATGCGGTTCTTGCCTTTCATCGGTCACCCCCTATTGATTCTAGGGTTTTTCCTACATATTCTAGGTCTGAGCAACGAGTTAGAGTTGTTTCATGTTCCATTCAAGTCTTAGTTTCGATGATCCTCAACCTAGAACTCGAATCTAGGGTTTATCGACTGTATTAGGGTTTGACGGCAAATTCAAAGGTTTAGATCAATATCTCGCCTTGCATGGTATTGATCCATTCATGACTAACCTTCTATAACGCTCAACTTAGAGGAAGGTTCAAGCAGTTACCGTTGGTTCACAGTAGGGTGTTCTTCGTCCAACGGCAACGACGGCTCCTCTCCCTCCTTCCTTAGCTCTTTCTCCTTCTTCGATCTCTTTCTCCTCTCTAGGGTTTGTGAGGATCAATGAAAGAGATTTAAGGAGGTTTAGGGGTCCTTCAATAGATTAGGATTGAGTTTAGGAAGTCCCCTTACGTTAGGAAAGTCATAGGGTTCGATATTTGGAAAGTGGACCCGCAGAGATCCGTTTTCGGATCTAAGTAGTCTGCCTGCGCAGACATACCGGTCGACCGGTACCATCGACTGTTATGAAACAATATCATTTTTAGGTGCGTTTTCATTCTTGGTTGTCATCCGCTCGTCTCGTCTAGCCCGGTGTTGATTGGAAGACCTATTACGACATGAATTAAAGATTTAGATCGGGTTCATGAACTGTGGGTCTTACAACACCGGTGGTTCTTCCACCGCTTGGATCCTCTACTTGATCATAGTGAGGTTCTGGTATAAGCCGAAGGGAAGGAAAGAGAAGAATGGTGCCTCCGGTTCATTTCCTCTGCTTGGTCACATTATGGTTTTTTAATTGAACTGGAGGATTGGTCCTATGGAGGTACTTCTGGTACATCCTCCAGTCAGTGCACAAAAGGCCTCCAAAGGGCTCATGCCTTCAGACCAATCTTTTGAGCAGGTTTATGTATAACTGAATAATGGTCCATTGGTGGAGTCCTTCAATTTTGCTCAACTGTGAGCTTTAAGGTTCATTAATGGATTCCCACTTAGGGTTTCTCCACCTTAGGCTAATGTCTTGGTCTTCATCATGGGGGATACCTCCTACGGATCATTCTATGGCCTTAGGAACCAATTTGGGAGGGATTTTCAATCCTAATGGAAGGGAATCATGGAACCCTAACTTAGTTGCCATGTTTCCACAACCATTGCTCACAATGCTAGTTCTAATTCAATGGAACAAGCACGATAGGTGGGGAGGAGAAGCTTCTCCCAACCTCATTCAACCTCATTCATGGCCCCAATTGGGGTTAAGCTTAGTTTCCAAGCCATGAATGAGAGTTTCCATGGTTATTAGGAAAAATTATGGGAGAAGAACAATAAATAATAAATGTACTTATTTGCGTGGTTGGTGGAGTCCTCTTAAATGCATAACCACACCTCCAATGGTGGTTGGGAGTTAAAGAGAGAGAGAGAGAGAGAGAGAGAGAGAGAGAGAGAGAGAGAGAGAGAGATATGAGCTTCCAAGGCTTCCAAGGGAGCTTCTCACGAACTGGTTGTTGGGAGTGAGTTGTGAACTCACTCCAACTATTTGGAAGCAACATAAACGTCTAAATGCACATTTAATTCATTAAACCTGAGCTCAACCAGAGGAATCTAAACAAGAGGATGATCAACCAGTTAAATCCTCCAATTGAATATAAATTCAACATTTTGATTAGAAAATGATTTCCAATCATTTGGTCCAACCTAGGGGTCTAAATTACATTTGCCTACAATAGTCTTTTCCTACAAATCTTAACGAACACTTACCTATAGGTAGTATGCTATTCTCAACTCTGGTTTGGATTCTGGTATTGTCCCGGTAGAAAGACCTATAATGACAATAATATTATTAGTGAGAGAATTATATTGGGGTATGGGTCTTACAACTACCCCAACCTTATAGGAATTTCGTCCCTGAAATTAAACATGCTGATTCATCCACTAAATACAGATACGTTTCCATCATTTCAGACTCCTTCACCTAAGAAGCTTTACTACCAAGATGATTCTTCCAATTCACTTTTACATAGGATAAAGTGCAATTGCGAAAAATTTTTGTTTTACGGTCAATGATCGCCACAGGCTCCACTTCATAGGATAGTGTTAAAAATTTATATGAATAGGGTTTCAACCATACCCATCCCAATCCATACAAATACCATAGAACACAATGGAGAATTCATAATCTATGAATCATAAAGACGTATCTGTTTGTGAAGACTGGTTTCCTTTATGCTCCAAGCTTTTATCATAATCCCTCGATCATAGTCTTCCATAGTCTACAAAGGATATCCCCAATCTCTTGCCAATGGGTGCAGAGAGATTTCTTCACTAACTGTGGCTGTGGGGGACTCTAACCCAGTATTTATAGAATACTGTTGTAACCTTAATACCCTTCCTATAATAGAATTAGGGTTACCAAAGCTATCTCATAGTATGTGATGAACCAAACCAAACCAGTTCTATCGTGTTAATTAGACTCCTACTGAATAATTAGTTTAGGTAATTAATTAAGCCGACACAAATCTAACAATCTCCTACTTGGGCTACATTAATTACAAAATCACCATCAATTAGTACGACCATGTAATCCAATACACTAAATTGTTACTAACTTTGATCTATCCATTAAGCCTACCAAAGCGAGTAATAGCAGAAAATACACCTTAATATACGGTGCACAATCTTCTGTCAGCCACAACAGAGGTCTACTCAATACATATATCGTCTGAGATAATGGATGAAAGTAAACTCTCATGTGAGTCTAAACTTGATTAAAAAAATCTTCAATTAAAATGTCCCAAAACTTTTATGGACAATAAAACATGGTATTTAAATAAAGTGAAAGCATAATACCACATATTGGCTAGACACCGCCTTCACTTTTTAGCTAAATACTACCTTGTACTTTCTAGCTAAATACCATCTTGTACTCTTTGACTAAATATTGCCTCAGTAGCCCCAGCTGAATACTACCTTGTTATATCGGCTGAATATTGCCTAAATTTTTTGATATGTCAAATACATAACTATATGAGCAAAATAGTAATAATACAAAATAAAACCATAATTACAAAACTGTACCCATCAAACCATGAGCCATATAATCAAACATAGATAAATAATGTCAGAATATAAACATAAAGAGTCTCCCACTAATTAAGTATATCAAGAGACTCCAATTGATTCCTAGATATTTGACTATTCAAGTCTCTGATAAAATTAATTATTTTTCAACCATGGACAATTTTTACTCAGTCCCAAGATCATACAACAATACTTAGGTCCCTCTTTTTAATCAAGTATAGACAAACTTATTCAATCTCCAGTTCACCCTCACACTACGATAACCTATCATAACTGGTATTTAGTGAGCTAAGTCATTAAACTATCTCTCTCCCTTTTATTTTAAAAATATCAAATTTTCCTTGAATTTCTTTCAAATAATCCATTTACAATAAATTTCATCTGAATGCTACTACACAGTACCTCATGGACAGAACACCTCATTGACAAAGAACATTTCTTAAAGAATACATCTAGGTTAAGTAACCCTAGACCAGTTTCAATCTTTTCATATCATCTTGTTTGTGAAATAATAATCATGATAATAACTCCAAAATAATATAACAAAAATAATGAGACATACATGATTAATATATACGCAAAGTAAAGCAACACCTACAATTTGAACATATGCAGGAAATTGATCATCTCTGTGAGAGTCAACCAAACTACGTACTTATCTTTTGGGACAAAGTATGCATCGGTCCTCTTGATAGTTGTGTAATAACTGCGAAGGGATAATGCCTCTCAGACATTACACCAGCTTTGGGTAGATGAAACCCCTAAAACCAAGATCCTTCAACCATGTGTATGAGTTTTATATAATCTTTGACAACGCCACCTTTGGGTAGACAGTGTTGCTCTTTGCTACATCCATAAAAGTGGGAGTTTATGACAATGTCACTTTTGGGTGAGTATTGTCCTTCTTTCTTATGGCTTGTAAATGCAAAAATATTAGATTTGAATATATTATGATGGAATCAAGTGTGCAACTTTGGTGGTCCCACAAAATCCTTACACAATAGCTATAAACCCTAATTTGAATAAATTTAGACAATGTCATCTTTGGGTGAACACTATTATTTTCTGAAGCATTTACAAAGCACAAACCCTTGAATTTGAACATAACATAATGAAACAAAGTTGCCACTTTGGTGGTCACACAAGGTTCCACATGATATGAATAAATCCCAATCTGTAACTAATGTGGGATATTTATTCATCTATGAATGTTTTAAAATACAACTTTATAAGGTTAAACATTCAAATAACCATGCACACAACAATAAATATGGTACAATAACTTTAAGAAAAATCAATAGAAATACTACAAATCGGAATCCCATAGGGCATTCTTTTATAATAACATGTTTTCCAATATATCCAAATGTACCAAACTATATACTTGATTGAAGAGAATAAAAAATAGAGTAAGGCCCCACTGTATGCGCGGATTAATTCCTCAGGTTTAAAATATGCAATCAAACAGGCCTTTATAATCCTAGCTGGTTAGATTCTGACTGGACTGGTTCAGTCTGGGTTGGTTTACCTAGGATCGACTTGGTTCGATTTGAACCAAATCGAATATATTAAATTTTAAATACAGATGTCTTCCGATAGAACCACCTAGTCTGTCCGGGATGAACCATCAAATTGGTTCACCGGTCCGACCACCGGCTCAACCTGGTTAATTATTGTCGGGTCAAGTGTTCGTTCAGTTAATGGGTAACCAGGTCAGACCATCGGGTCGATAAAATGGACCTATTGACTGGGTCGGGTCACAACAGATGGATCTGCCCCCAAGTCAACTTAGGTCGAGTCAGACCATGGCCGACTGAACAACCCGTTAGGGTTTTTGAGTTGACCCGACGATGATAGGGTCAACGCCGTCAATTCTTTTCTTTTTTTTTTAAAACTCCCCACGAGTGAGATCTACTTATGGCTACCGCCGATGAGTGATGGCGGGTCTAGCGGTCGGGGCTGATGATTTTAATATCGTCGACACCATTTCTCCGAGATCTTTCAGTGATATATAATTTGACACTTTTTGCAGGTCAAAAAATTCATCGGTGGGAAAACTTCGACAAATTTGATCTAAATTCAAGAAATTTATCTCTTTCAATTCAATCATTTTCTTACAAGTCCTTACAATCAATCCCCATTGATCCTAGGTCTGTATGGTTGGCTCTGATACTAACTGTTAGACATTTATGAGAATAGGGTTTCAACCAAACTCATCCCAATCCATACAAGTACCATAGAACATAATGGAGAATTCATAATTTATGAATCATAATGACATACTTGTTTGTGAAGGTTGGTTTCCTCTATGCTCTAAGCTTTGGTCGTAATCTCTCGGTCACAGTCTTTTACAACCTTCAAAGGATATCCCTAATCTCTTACCAATGGATGCAGAGATATTTCTTCACTAACTGTGGGCTGTGAGGACTTTAACCCAGTATTTATAGAATAGTGTCGTAATCCTAATACCCTTTTCACAATAGAATTAGAGTTACCAAATCTATCTTATACCGTGTGACGAATCAAACTAAACCAGTTCTACCGTGTTAATTAGACTCTCACTGAATAATTAGTTTAGGTAATTAATTAAGCCTATATAAATCTAACAAATAGATCCAGAGCTAGTGGAGGTGGTTCAGCACTCAAGACATGAGAAGCATCTGGGATGTATTTCTTCAGCATGGACATGTAGAACACGTTATGGACACTGGATACTGAAGTAGGTAAGACCAACTGATGCTATCTTTTCATTTCTTCGAAGAATCTCATATGGTCCCACATACCTGGGACTAAGCTTTTTGTTATTCTCAAATCTTCTGATGCCCTTGAACGGGGACATATTCTAGAAAATGATGTTGCCCACCTTAAACTCAAGGTCCTTTATCTTGAAATTAACATAGCTCTGCAACTGGCTTTGTGCAATTTTAATTCTCTCCCTGATTATATCTATTTCCTCACAAGTCTCTTGTATTATGTCAGGGCTAAGAATTCTTCGTTCACCCCTTCATTCCAATATAGTGGAGTTTAGCACTTTCTTCTACACAAGGCCTTATATGGTGACATACGGATATTGGCCTGGTAATTGTTATGGTAGGTGAACTCCATTAATGCTAAATTCTGGTCCCAACTGCCTTTGAAGTCCAAGGCATAAGCTCTAAGCATATCCTCAAAGATTTGGATTGTGCGTTTACACTACTCATCTGCCTGAGGGGCGAAGGCCGTACTAAATTTCAGCTTTATGCCCATGGTTGTCTGCAAGCACTCCCAAAACTTTAATATTTACTGTTTATCCAAGATCATACACAAGTGGTGTACATCGATGATCACAACTCACCCAAGATCACACACAAGCAGTGTACACCCTAGACCACTATCTCAACCATCCATAATCAGAGTAAACAAAAGCAAATATAAATAGAAGACTTTAATATATACATGAATCATAAAGTGTGAATGTCATTTAGTGTTATAACATAATTAGACTATTAAATTATGCTTTCATCAAGTTGTAACCCAAAACTTAATCCTTTCCTTTACATGACCCTCGTATACAAATATAGTCAAAAGTGTAAGGAAAACAAAAGGAGGCAACATTAATCCAATAAAGTTGACACCGCAGCATCAAGGAGCACCATATGCATAGGCTGGTCACTAGCACACCTCCTCATGGAACTCCTCAAGGGGTACCTCAGAGTCACCAATGCTCACCACAATTGCAGTGGGAGCACCCTGATACTCTGGTAGAGTCGTCTCTCCTGTGGGAATATCTAAAAATAATGATCGATCGAGGGGTGAGCAAACCACAACCCGATGAGGAAGTCAAGCAATGCATGAAATAAATTTCATACACCCCTTGTATTTTGCTTTTAAGTCACCCAACCCCTAACTTCATGATTAATTTCATGCACTATGTATATCACAAAGACCCTGTTGTAATAGACAAGTCTGTTAAGTGATGATGTAACATCATTTATAATTTTGTAATGGAAAAATTACCCTTTTACGTGTGTTAAGTTACCATCTTACCCGTATACTCAGATCTTAATTCTGATTTTAGAAGAGGAAAAAATATACTATTAACAAACATCTTTGCCCTCTCCACACTCATATTCGGCGTCTTCAGAACAGGTTCTGGGGATTCCATCATTGAACCTGAACTTCTTCTTGAATTGAGAGAACCCCTTCGTTGCCGTAGCCATCCTTCTCCTTTACCCTTTTTGGATTCAGAAAGCTTTTGATGACATTGATTGGTTTCTAGGTTTGGAGATTTTCAAGACTTCTAGTGCTAGAACCTAAGTGGGTCTGTTGGATTTGGATCCAAATCGTCTCCTGCGGCAGGAGGTTCCTGCCGCAGATCCAAGGGCCTGGGTTCGGTCTGGCCGCCTGCCAATACATTGGGGGGTGGGCCGGCTGAAATCCGGCCCTAGGCAGGCGGCAGTACCGCAGGAGAGGATTTGATTGCGTTGGATTTTGCTTGGAAATTTTTTTTTTTTTTTTTGGGCTTTCAGAAGAATGTATTATGGGATTCATTCGCTCAACGGTGGCATCAGGCATGAAAGTTTACATGAATCTCTTGAAGGCACAAATCTCCCTAGTAATGCTTGTTAAGTTCTTACTTCCAATCCAAACCCTTGGTTATGATGGACTACTGAGCTCCATAAGAGATTCACTGATGTTGTTACTC
The DNA here is from genome assembly GCA_028583415.1 of Protea cynaroides. Lineage (NCBI taxonomy): Eukaryota > Viridiplantae > Streptophyta > Magnoliopsida > Proteales > Proteaceae > Protea > Protea cynaroides. The sequence continues at coordinate 77,147,989 of CM053276.1, read as the reverse complement.
AGTTGGGTGGCCCTGACAGTGAGTATTGTTCATTTTAACTGACTCGCTTTTTTTCCCTTTCATTTCATTATATTTTTACTGTGAAAAATTTCCATTTGATTGACCAAGTAAAGTGCTTCTTTTATTAATGGTATTTGGTAAAGGAGGTTCACTTATGTTATTATTTCTCTTATAGCAATTAAATGGGTTAGCCTGATGAGTATTGTTACTTTGCTATAATGGAACCGCATAGGTACATGGGCTGGACGCCCTTGAAATTTCTTGAATTTTCTGTGTGAGGTCATTGATGTGTTGCCTCCTCCCTTCCTTTCTTCATCTACATAGAGCCAGTGTTTGATTCAGTAGGGGAGGTGGAATTCTAGAATCCATCTCCAGATGGGTGGAATTCTAGAATCCAACACCAGATCGAGTTTGATCTTCTCCTCTTATTTTTGTAATTAACTAATTTAACTCTGGGAATGAGGAGCAGAAATTGTGAAGATAACGTATAAACCCAGAAAAAGAAATGAGGAAACCAGGAAATTATAACCGAGGCTTGGATACGAAGGGGTAAATGGGTAATTTTTCCATTTTTTAGTCAACTTAACAGCGAGGGGTGCGGTTGCAATTAATCGCGAAGTTAGGATTAAGTGACTTAAATGTAAAGTACAGGGGGGTGGTGAAATTTTCCCAAAATTTAATTAAGTTTGGCTTATGATTCGCAATTGTGTGCTATCTTGAGACTCACCCGCAACAATAGACGCCAAACCATGAAGCATAAGCGAAGCACGAGACCTAGCCCGTAATCCAGGAACTGTGATGGTCGTACCCCATATGGCACACACAAGACAACCACAATGCCAAATATGTCTACCCCCCCCCCCTACATAGGTTCCCTCCTAGTGGCTGAGTTCTAGTACCCACTACCTCGACCCATGTTTTGAATCCATGGCTCCCCTAGGCTCCAGGACCATGGGGACGAACCTATGTCAGTACGTAAACCCCTATTGACAAGGGCTGCAGTCATTTCTGGTTTACATGTTCTACTAACCATAGTAACTTACATATCATCCATTTTATGGGTTGTGCCCTAGCTAAGACTCTCGATCCCAATCCCGTTGGGTATCGTAGTTTTGCCGAGACAACAGTCGGACTGCACCCCAACGATGACTCCCGATCATAATTCCATTGGGCATCGTAGTTTTGCCAAAGCAACAGTCTACTAACCCAAATGATAGTTATAGTACCAGTCCATTGGTCCTACACTCCATTGAGTCACAACATTCATCATCATTGCATGCATGCTCAAACGATTAAAATTTATAGGATGAGATGTGATGCATAATAATCATTAATGCATCATTGGCACAAACAGTTCAAAAACATGTAAAAATAAAATTGGTCCCCGATTCCCTCACCTATAGGTGATACCATAGTCAATATGAAGGCAAGGGTGATCTTCCTCAGAGTCCCGTGCTATTTTCATTAAGTGTTTGGAGTTGAATTAGGATTTGATTCATATTAAATACTATTCATTGTTATTATGGTTTGGAAGACCCTTGCATGGGTCCCAATGCAAGTTATGAACCCAAGGGTTGGGTCGGGAACACATTTAAAATCCAGATTGGTGTTTTAGACTGCAACTATAGGATAGGACCCGGAGGATGTGCCATTGGTATATCCTCCAGCAACATTTAGTAATTTTATAATGTTTATTTGAAAAACCGGAGGAAGTGCATCGGTGGTTCTTGCACTCCTTAGATCCTACGCTTGATCATAGGTGAAGTTCTGGTTTAAGGTGGAGGGAAGGATCCGGAGAGATGGTGCCTCCAGTTCATTTCCTCCGCTTGGTCACAGTAGGGTCCTATCAATTAACTGGAGGAAGGATCGAGAGGTGAGTGCCTCCCATTCATTTCTTCCACTTGATCATAGTAGGGTTCTGTAATTTAACCAAAAGAGTGGTCTAGTGGAAGTACTTCTGGTACATGCACAAAAGGCTTCCAGACCAATGCATCTATTTTGGCCATATGATCTGGCCTGCATCAATAGCCCCACCATCTCTGCTACCATTGATTTCTCTGGTCCAAAACCTCTTCCCTTAAAGATTAAAAACTAAAAAAATGAGGGTGACCACATCATGTCCACCCACTTTCGTTCCCACTCTCATATTGTGTTTAGGCTTTAATCTAGACTATTGTGCACAAAACAAGTGAGATAATTTGGACATTTTATGTTGTAAATAGTGGAATTAAATCAGAGAGTATTCTTGTTTTTTTTTTTTTTTTTTTAAATTATAAGTAAAGAAATGATCTAGGTAGAGTATTTATAGAATTCAGGCAACGGTCCATCACCTCTCTTTGAGGGGACATACCGTCTCAATGAAGAGAAGTAGCTATACATATAAAGGTGTCTTTTCATTAATGGATATGTCTGATGAACTTGATATGATACTGAAGGGGGGGGGGGGTGAATCAGTGTCTGAAACTTCTCTCTGATAAATTCACTGCTGCCCAGAGCTGATGGATATCTGATTTTTTTATACACACAAGCGTATGCAAATCTACCTCGCTACCACTCAGTGGCCAGGTCTACCAGATTTGCACACCCATCCTGCAAGCCATTCCACACACTGCAAAATATATCAGAAAGCAAACACAAAGAACACAGAGATATTACGTGGTTAACCACCACAGTATGTGATGGCTAGTCCACGGAGTAATGCCCCACGGGCTCCGTATTTACTCAATACTCAACTTTTAGTCTCTTACAGACAAGGATACTAACCCTAGATTTTCCCAGCATAAAACTAAGAGAACGTAACAACGCCAAGATTCAGGCTTAATAGCCAGTGTCCAGCACCCACTGAACACAACACAAATAAAATATTTTTGGGGCTTATAAGAATTGCCCTACAATGAAACCCACAAACTAGATAGGTATTCTATTTTTTTCTTTTCACCTATACTAGCATACAGTGCATAGAAAACATTAAAGAGGATAGGGAATGAGAAAATCTCACAACCGATATTCTTGAATGGCCAGCAATAATTTTTGAAGCTCCACACTACTTTGAGAAACCTTGAACAGCCTTCAATGATAGTAAAACTTGATTCATAGAGCACACCTTGCTCATCGGCTTCCAATCTCCTCCACACAACCCATAATCACCATGAATGAAAAAATAAAAAGTCTACCAACCTCTCATAGGGATTCAACAATCCATTGATGAGCAGAGAAGAGGTAGTTGGTGATGAATCATCCCACAGGGTATGAAAACCTAGAAAATCCTTCTCTTAAGCTTCAAAGCACACTTTTCGATTTTTCTCAGTCATTTTTCGACTCCCAACGGTGCCCAATAGGTAGATCATCCAAAAATATGGAAACTGCAACTTAAACGGACTGATTTGGAGCTCGGATGAAGAAGTTATGCCAGTTTGAAGTTCGGCCAATCAAAACATTCAAAATAGAATCTTTCCTTTCATAACCACGCACCTGCGCCACACCATAGCCGTGCCGCTGATGCGTTGTCGAGTTCTGATTCGCTGATCAGAGTACCTTCATTGGCGTCTGTCGGATTGTCTGCAAAAAGGCGGGATCGCCTGATGCCCGTCGGATCTGTCAGATCACGTCTACGAAAATTGGCTTTATTATAGGCCTTTAGATCAGGATCTATGTTGATGTGCACCGTAGACGCGCATCACTGTATCACGGAATTACTTGCATGTGACTCGGTGCATTGTCTTAACCTATCTCCGGCCAACCAGAAGGCGCACGGAAGTATCAAGGCGCAACGTCTGCGCCATACCATAGCCCGCAATTTTGTGGGCTGTCAGATCTGCATCTGGACTTCGTGGTTCCATCTGGAGCACTAATATCGCATCTTCTCCTCTTTTTATGCCAAACATACCCCTAAACAAGTTATGAAATGGCGTCTGTGACTTGTTTTCCATCAAACAAACCCTGTAACGTGAAAATCTGGCCGAGAGAACTTCTCTCTAACCAGGTTTACTTTCTCTCTCTAAAAATTGTGTCAAACAGGTGGTAGGCGACCAAGGGCCATGCGCATGGGCATGTTGAGGAGCGGCTAGGGGCATGCGGCCATGCTGCCTTGCGGGCCTGCTGCCTGCAGCTGTGCTTGGTGCATGGCATGCGGCAGTGGGCCTGCTGCCTGCTGCTGTGCTATGCGGCTGGCTGCCACTATGGTGTCGTGGCCCTCGACCAGGCTGGCTGCCATGATGGCATGCCACCTTGGCACAGTGGGTCCCACCAATATTTTTCTCTCTCCTTTTTCTCTCTCTACAGTCTCTCTCTTGATTTTTCTCTCTTCATGCTCACTTCATATTTGAGATGCCGCAACACTGAAGAAGATGCAGAAGATGTCGATAATCCCATCAAAACTATGCCACATCATCAGTGGGATCCACAGACACTCTCTCTCCTCAAACTAAGCTAATTTTGCCAACAATTACAATCCAAAGGTCAACAATCTCCCCCTTTGGAATTGTTGGCAACCTCACACATGCATGAAATATTTCTCCCCCTTTGACAACAAGAACAAAGGGAAATGCCACATAGGAGTGCCCACCGCATCTTCCCAATCCTATGGGTGATCCATAAACACTAACTCAACACCATAGTAACACAAAAAAATACCAACAGACTCCCCCTAAGTCCTACATAGGGAGCAAAAAAAATAGAACAATCAAACACTGCTCCCCCTCACTCCAAGCTCCTCAATGCTTGGGGAGGATAACCACTCCCAACTTCAGTCTCAAGTAATCAAACTGTTCTCTGGGAAGTGGCTTTGTGAAGATATCTGCAATCTGCTCTGTTGTGGGAATAAACTCTAACTGAACTTCTCTTTCTAAGACCTTCTCTCTCAAGAAGTGATACCGAATGGCTATGTGCTTCGTCCTGGAGTGCATAACTGAACGTTTAGATATATTTATGGCACTAGTGTTATCACAAAACATAGAAATATGTTTTTCTGACTCAATGCCTAGATCCTTCAACATCTGCTTCATCCATAATACCTGTGTGCAACATGAGGTAGCTGCAATGTATTCTGCCTCTACCGTAGATAATGACACTGACTCCTGCTTCTTACTGTGCCAAGCCACCAAATTTCTGCCAAGATAAAAAGCACCTCCACTAGTGCTCTTTCTATCATCAACACTTCCTACCCAATCTGCATCTGAGTAAGAAGATAATTCCAGATCCTTGCTTTTTGCATACCAAAGACCATAGTCCATAGTCCCCTTCAGATATCTAAAAATTCTCCTCACAGCTACGACGTGTGTCTCTTTTGGGCCAGCTTGATATCTAGCTACCATACAAACAGACTGTAGAATGTCTGGCCTTGTAGCAGTCAAGTAAAGAAGACTTCCAATCATTGACCTATACATAGTGTGGTCAACTAATGGAGAGTCATCATCTCTGCTTAGCTTGCACTTGTCATCATTGGAGTGCTCATTGGTGTATAGTCTTCCATTGTGAACTTCTTCAATATTTCTTTCACATATTTAGTCTGAGATAAAAAGAATCCATTCTTTGACTGACTGATCTGTAGACCTAAAAACTAAGAAAGTTCCCCAATCATGGACATCTCAAACTCATCTTGCATTTTCTGAGCGAAGTCCTGACATAATTCATCCTTTTGGCATGCAAAGATGATATCATCTACATATACAACCACAACTGTCTGACTACCATCAATAGATTTAACATATAAATTGCTATCAACCAAACCCTTCTTGAAACCCAACTTGCAGAGATAATTATCCAGTCTTGAGTACCATGCTCTTGGTGCTTGCTTCAACCCATACAATATTTTCTTTAGTTTACAAACAAGTGTAGGGTCCTCACTCAGTTGGAATCCATTTGGTTGCTCAATGTATACCTCCTCTTCTAAGTCACTATTTAAGAAAATTAACTTTACATCCATCTGATAAACTTTGAAGTTCTTGTGCACTGCAAAGGCAAGAAACATCCTGATCGCTTCCAACCTAGTCACAAGAGCAAATGTTTCTTCAAAATCAATGCCCTCAACCTGAGCATATCCTTTACAAACCAATCTGGCCTTGCTCCTTACAATTTTGCCATCTTCATTGAGTTTGTTCTTGTAGACCCATTTAGTGCCAATAACATTCTTATCTGTAGGCCTTGGTACTAATTCCTAAGTTTTATTTTTCTCTATTTGATCCAACTCTTCATTCATTGCCTTGAGCCAACTAGCATCTTCACATGCCTCTGCAATTGATTTTGGTTTAATGTGAGATAATAAAGAAAATATTTGTTTTGGTTGTCTCACCTTCCTTGTTTGCATGCCAACTGAGGGATCACCAAGAATCAATTGTTCAAGATGATTCTTTTTTACTCTGCTTGAGCCACTTTTGTTCTGCCTATCTGCCTCAGAATTTGACTGCTCTTCTCTTTCTTCTGTATCAACCACTGCTCTCTGTTCTGGCACATTTGTCACATTTTGTTCTTTTTCTGTTTCACTGTCATTCTTCTCACTGTCCAAATCTTCAAAAATAGGAGGATCACTATTTAACTCTATAGAAGAATTTTTGTGCTCATCAACTCTCACATCTGTACTCTCAACAATTTTACCAAGCTTCTTGTTGTAACATTTATATGCTTTGTTAGAGGTGGAGTAGCTAAGAAAAATTCCTTCATCTGCCCTATCATCAAATTTTCCTAAATCATGAATGGTGTTTTTGATATAACATTTACTACCAAATACCTTGAAGTGCTTTGCTGTGGCCTTTTTACCAAACCATAATTCATAGGGAGTCTTGTCTCCATGTTGTCTCAACATACACCTGTTTTGAACATATACTGCTATATGCACTGCTTCTCTCCAGAATTTATTTCCCATCTCATTTTCTGTCAACATAGTCCTGGCCATCTCTTGAACATTTCTATTCTTTCTTTCTGCAACACTATTCTACTGTGGTGTTCTAGGAGCTGATGCCATTCTCAGAACAAAACTCTGTAAAATTAATCCAGGTGTATTCTCCTCCCCTGTCAGACCTCAAACATTTAATTTTCTTTTCTGTCTCATTTTCAACTTGAGCTTTGAAGATTTTAAACTCTGCAAGAGCCTCTGACTTATTTTTCAAGAACATCACCCAAGTCATCATGGAGTAGTCATCTATGAATAGAATAAAGTACCTCTCTCCTGAGATGCTCTGTGTTCTCACTGGCCTACATAGATCTGTGTGAATAATCTCAAGTGGTTGAGTAGTATGATAATCATTTGGTTTAAATGATACTCTTGTCTGCTTCCCTTTCTGACAAGATGCACATATGCCATTGGTGGGCTTCTTCAAAGATGGGATATCTCTCACAGAATTTTTATTGGAAATCTTTGTTAAATTTTCAAAGCTAATATGCCCCAATATTTTGTGCCATAGCCATGTTTCTTCTTCTAGGCTCAACATGCAATTTTCTTGAAAATCTTCAGACAATGTATAAAGATTTCCTAACATTTTCTTTCCAGTTGCCATCAGTTTTTCACTATCAGTCCTTCGAATCTCACATCCTTGATCACTGAAAATTGCTTTGTGGCCCCTATCACAAAGCTGACTGACACTCAATAGATTATGTTTCAAACCTGAAACATAGAGAACCTCATGTGATTTTACCTTCCCATTGTTGAGACTAATGCTTTCCTTCCCAATAATCTTTGCACCAATATCATTACCAAACTTGACTAAGCCTCCTTCATAATGTTGAATCTTCTGAAGCCTCTTACTATCTTATGTCATGTGACTCGAACATCCACTGTCAAGAATCCATGGTGTAGAACTATTTTGTGCCTTGAAAGCTGTCTGTACAACCAAAGAGTTATTTTTCTGAACCCAAACTCTCTTATTTGATTTTGATATTTCATCTTACTTTTGTCTTGGAATCTTGCTTCTAATTATGTCATACTGTCTCTGTGGAGGTGGCATAGGAGGAAAGATGGTTCTGCAGTTCCTTGCTATATGCCCAAAATTGTTACAGTTATAGCATTCAACAAAAGTTTCTTCAAGGGGAGCAAACTGATTTCTACTTTCAAATCTAACTTCTCTCAGATTGAATTTGCAGGTAGTTATCTTGTGACCATAAGTATTGCATTTATAACAATATCCCTGAAAATAAGATCTTGGCTTAGAAGGAGCCATGTACCTTATCTGTCTGTGCGGTGTACTAGGATAATTTCCTCCATAGACGTTACTCTTCTCCACTCTCCTACCTTGCCTTGCATTATTAGTCTGTGGAATAGGAACATGATTTTTTCTTGATCATAAACCATAACAGCCTTGCCCTTTCCACTCTCTTTCACGAAAGAGATGGGACCTTTCCTATTTGAGTTAGCATTATTAGAAGTCTCTCCCTTATCAAAACCAAAACCAAATTTTACATTGAAAGGTCTTTGAGAATTTATAATTCCATCTAGCTTGTTGCTACTAGGGTGCACTGTAGTATTGTTTGGCTCATCAGGTTTGTTCAATTTTTGTTGTCTTTCAAGCTTTTCTTTTTCATGCTCAGTCACCTTTGCTTTTAACAGAATAAATTCTTTCTCAAGCTCTTCAAATTTACTCATCACAGGGGCTTGTATCTCAAGTTGAGCTCTAAAACCTGCATTCTCAGTCATTAATTTGGAGTGGTCTGTAGATTCCTGTCGAAGCTGAGTCTTGAGATTTTCATTAATTTTCTTGGACTCTACATCATGAACTCTTAAATCTTGAATTAACTTTTTCTGTTTTTTAACTTCTTGTGAGGCAAGCTTACTATATTTCCTTTCTTTCTTGAGTTCCTTCATAGCTACAGCAAACTCTTCCTTAAAATTCACCTCACCTTCTTCATCATCACCAGAGCTTGAAATTTCATTCTCCCTCTCTTCTTCACTACTAGAGATAGATTCTACAATGCCTTATTCATTGCTTTTTGAGGGAAATTTTTCTTTATTTTTGTTTTCCTCCTGGTCTTTAATGAAAACCATGAACAAAGCTTCACTAGGCTCATCTTCTGAGATTTCATCAGAATCATCATCTGAGGTTTCAGTGCTTCTTTTAGAGATAAAACTCTTTCTATTGGACCTGCTTTTCTTGAAGTTGTAATTTTTCTTTCCTTTAAACTTGCTTTTTCTATCATCTTCATCATCACTATCAAACTTATTCTTCATTGGGCCCTTTGCAGCGAAGTGTCTAACTTTACTACAATTGAAGCACTTGAATGGAAGCTTGTTCTTATACTTTCCTGTACCATTTTTCAATTTCCTAGTGAAATGAGTTGTGGCCTCATCTTCAATTTCTTCCACATTTGGTTTTTCAAAAATTTTCGGCTTCTTCATAGCCTTGAAAGCTACTTGCTTGTCACTAGTGGTTCTTGGATCAACCCTCATCTCAAAAGCTGTTAAGGCTCCATGAATCTCATCAATAGTAACTTGTTCCAAGTCCTTGGTCTCTTCAAGAGCTGATACTTTTGACTCAAATTTTAGAGTAAGAGACCTTAAAATTTTTTAACAAACAATATGACCTTTTAGGTCTTCACCAAGTCCTTTAATGGAATTGACCACTTCATTAACCTATTCATGTATTGATCAATGGTCTCATCCTCATTCATCTTTAGATTCTCAAACTGACATCTGAATGTTTGCAGCTTGACAGTCTTGATCTTCTTATCTCCTTCATATATATTGATCAGTCTATCCCATACTTCCTTTGTTGTCTTGTAGTCCATGATTTTAGCCAGTTCACTATTTGTCAGTCCCCCTTGAATAGCATTGAAAGTCTTTCTATTATTCTCAAAATTCTTCTGGTCTACTGCAGTGGGAGCATTTGTGTCATGTGGAGTGTAGCCATTTTCCACATAAGCCCAAACATCATAACCAAGAGATCCTACATAGACCTCCATTCTATTTTTCTAAAAAACAAAATCCATCCCATCGAACAATGGGGGCTTGTTAGAACCTTCCCTAGGTGTCATATCTTTATTCTGATCTTCTCAGTTGCTGATTAAGCAGTCACTGAGCCTGGGGCTCTGATACCAATTGATGAACTTGATATGACACTGAGAAGAGGGGAGGTGAATCAGTGTCTGAAACTTTTCTCTAATAAATTCACTGCTGCCCAGAGCTGATGGATATCTGATTTTTTTATACACACAAGCGCATGCAAATCCACCTCGCTACCACTTAAAGGCCAGGTTTACTAGATTTGCACACCCATCCAGTAAGCCATTCCACACACTCCAAAATATATCAGAAAGAAAACACAAAGAACACAGAGATATTACGTGGTTCACCACCAGAATATGTGATGGCTAGTCCACGGAGTAATGCCCCACAGGCTCCGTACTTACTCAATACTCAACTTTTAGTCTCTTACAGACAAAGATACTAACCCTAGATTTTCTCAACATAAAACTGAGAGGGCGTAACAACGTCAAGATTCAGGCTTAACAGTTAGTGTCCAGCACCCACTGAACACACCACAAATAAAATATTTTTGGGGCTTATAAGAATTTTCCTACAATAAAACCCACAAACTAGATAGGTATTCTATTTTTTTATTTTCACCTATACTAGCATACAGTGCATAGAAAACATTAAAGAGGATAGGGAATGAGAAAATCTCACAATCGATATTCTTGAATGGCCAGCAATAATTTTTGAAGCTCCACAGTGCTTTGAGAAACCTTGAACAACCTTCAATGATAGTAAAACTTGATTCATAGAGCATACCTTGCTCATCGGTTTTCAATCTCCTCCACACAACCCATAATCACCATGAATGTAAAAATAAAAAGTCTACCAACTTCTCACAGGGATTCAGCAATCCATTGATGAGCAGAGAAGAGGTAGTTGGTGATGAATCATCCCACAGGACACGAAAACCTAAAAAATCCTTCTCTTAAGCTTCAAAGCACTATTTTTGATTTTTCTCAGCCATTTTTTAACTCCCAACGGTGCCCAATAGGTAGAGCATCCAAAAATATGGAAACTGCAACTTGAACAGACTGATTTGGAGCTCGGATGAAGAAGTTATGGCAGTTTGAAGTTCGGCCAATCAAAACATTCAAAATGAAATCTTTCCTTTCATAACCGCGCACCCGCGCCGCACCTTAGCCGCGCCACCGATGCGTTGTCATGTTTTGATTCGCTGATCAGAGTATCTTCGTAGGCGTCCGTCGGATCGTCTGCAAAAAGGCGGGATCGCCTGATGCCCGTCGGATCTGTCTGATCACGTCTACGAAAATCGGCTTTATCATAGGCCTTTAGATCAGGATCTGTGTCGATGCGCACCGTAGACGCGCATCACTGTATCACGGAATTACTTGCATGTGACTCGGTGCATTGTCTTAACCTACCTCCGGCCAACCAGAAGGCGCGCGGAAGTATCAAGGGGCAACGTCTGCGCCACACCTTAGCCCCCAATTTTGTGGGCTGTCAGATCTGCATCTGGACTTCGTGGTTCCATCTTGAGCACTAATATCGCATCTTCTCCTCTTTTTATGCCAAAAATACCCCTAAATAAGTTATGAAATGGCGTCTGTGACTTGTTTTCCATCAAACAAACCCTGTAACGTGAAAATTTGGCCGAGAGAACTTCTCTCTAAGCGGGTTTACTTTCTCTCTCTAAAAATTGTGTCAAACAGGTGGTGGGCGACCAAGGGCCATGCGCATGGGCATGTTGAGGAGCGGCTAGGGGCATGCGGCCATGCTGCCTTGCGGGCCTGCTGCCTGCAGCTGTGCTTGGTGCATGACATGCGGCAGTGGGCCTGTTGCCTGTTGCCTGCTGCTGTGCTTGGTGCATGGCATGCGGCAGTGGGCTTGTGGGCCTGCTACTGTGCCATGCGGCTGGCCATGTGGCTGGCTGCCACTATGGTGTCGTGGCCCTCGACTAGGCTGGCTGCCATGGTGGCATGCCACCTTGGCACAGTGGGTCCCACCCACATTTTTCTCTCTCCTTTTTCTCTCTCTACACTCTTTCTCTTGATTTCTCTCTCTTCATGCTCGCTTCATATTTGAGATGCCACAACAGTGAAGAAGATGCAGAAGATGCCGATAATCCCATCAAAACTATGCCACATCATCAGTGGGGTCCACAGACACTCTCTCCTCAAACTAAGCCAATTTTACCAACAATTACAATCCAAAGGTCAACAATGTCTTTTTGAGTCTGAGGATACATGCCTATATGTGAATAGGTGTCTTTACATGTATATATAAATGTGTCTTTATACGTATAAGTACCTTTACATGAACGTAGGTATCTTTATACATATAGGCACCATTACATGAATGAAGGTGCCTTAAACGCATAAGTACCTTTACATGAATGAAGGTATCTTTATACGTTTAGGTGCCTTTACATGAATGAGTGTCTATACATGAATAAGTATATCTATTCATGAATAGACATCTATATCCATCCATACATAAATGGGTATGAACCAACAGGTGTATCTCATTTAGACCATAACACCCATACCCACACCCATACCCATACCCAAACCCAATCCCAAACCCAAACCCAAGCTTAATCCAACTTGGTTCGGTTGGGTCCGGTCTGGCTAGGTTCAACTCAGATCGCACATACGTGTGTGAAAAACACTCTAAATCCAATCCATACCTCTATTTCTATATAAGAGAGCTCAAAACACTTTCCAAATCCAATGTGAGATGTAAGGATTGTCACTCTACCAAAATCAAATTGAAAATATCAAAACTTTGGAGGGAAATGAAAATTCAAACCAGATTAAAAAAAAGAAAGAAAACACTTTGAACTTTTAGCTTTTATTAGAAACTTTGTTTATACATATAGTAATTGACAGTTTATACCATTTAGTACCTCCATCAATCCTAAGCCTCTTAATTTTTCTTCCTAGTTGGTTCTCAACTTGTACTTTAAAAAAACATAAAAGCATTTTCAGCCTCATTCTTAGACTTAAGGAGATAAATCCAAATAAATCTAGAATAATCATCAATAAAGGTTATAACATACTTTTTTCCACCTCTCGATTCATATGATTTAAAATCACAAAAGTCACTATGTATTAAATCAAGAAGACCACTTTGTCTTTCCACGAAGTTTGTGAGGCTTTTTGGTAAATTTAACCTCTACACAAATGGGACATTTATTGAAAGGTGATTCAAACTTAGTGTCTATGAGGCCTAAGTTTCATAATTTAGCGGCATATACTTCATTACAGTGTCCTAATCTATCATGCAACAAATCATAAGATTTAACAAAATAAACAGAAGATGCACTAGGATTGCCTTTTATTAATTCAGCAACACTTAATACAAATAGGTCATCACTAAGATAGCTTTTACCAATAAAAACATCATTTTTTAGGAGAACATATTTGTCTAACTCGAATGACATATTCATCCCACCTTTATTCAGTAATGGTCCCAAAACTAGATTATGCCTAATTTCTGGCACATAAAGGACATCCTTTAAGACCAACGTCCTCCCCGAGGAAAGTTTTAGAGTGATTTTCCCTTTACCAACGACACTTGAAGTTTGAGAGTTACCCTTAAAGACTTTTTGTTTAGAATTAATAATGGAATAGTTAATGATAGAATTTTGGTCTCCATATAGTGCCTAGTAGCACCAGTGTCAATTACCCAATTCATTGGGTTCTCAACCAAATGCTCTTCAATGACCATGGCAGCAAAAATGTCGGCCTCAATGAGATTAGCCCTTGCTTTATCAGAATTCTTCATTTTCGAGAAATCCTTCTTGAAGTGACCTAGTTTACCGCAAAAGAAACAATTGCCTTTCTTATTTTTGAACTCCTTGTCCTTCTTTACATGGAATCCCTTTTTAAATTTTTCTTGTTTCTCAATAAGATTGGCTTTGAGTTTGGCATACTCTTTGCCCTTGACAACTTTATCCATAAGACGGTTCCGTTCTTTAATTTTAATTCAAACTACAACTTGCTGAAAAATTCATTCCTTCCTCTTGTGCTTCATATCAAGTTTAAATGCATCCCAAGAGGTTGAAAGTTTCTCAATCAAAGCAGTAGTCACAAAATCATCGGGAAGAACCATATTCTCCTTAGCCAATTTTCCAACAAATACTTGGAACTTGTCAATTTGAGATGAAATGCTCTCCCTATCATGCATATGAAATTTTAGAAAATTACTAACAACATACTTTTTAGTTCCAACATCATCAACAACATACTTCTTATCTCATAGATGTGTTATCTTGTTGGGGTTGGATTCTCTTATGCCCCATTTATCTGGTTTGATACCTTTGTCAGTTCGGAATACTTTAGGATATTCCAGATGTGGAGGGGTTCGAGATCAGATGTGCGTAATACAAAGTTCATAATGCAGAACTCTTTTGGTTCAGTAATTCTTTTGAAAAGCCCAATTCTCTGTCTTCGAGCTTTCATTCCTCAATCCACTGATTCTTTCATATACCTCCCTCTCGGTGATTGGTTCATTGGCAACGGCAAATATGTGCGATCAAAACATAGAGCCTTTGAATCACATTGCGCCGATGCTAAGATGTATGAGCAAGAGGCATAAGCCAAGGAGGACACAAATCTTGAACTTGTGATCACTCGTAAACCGGAGTGTCAGTGTCGGCCCAGCAGAGTGCTTTCGCTGTTGGTGGGGCTTAAGTCTTTGAATGTCTGGTATAGGCAGCACCTTTTTGGTCTTTCTCTTTTATCCAGAGCAGTGGTCTTAAGTATATAAGTCATAAAAAAGTAGTTATACATTTGTGTTTTGATAAGACTATTCACTATTTCTTGAAGCTCAATCTCTCCCCCGGATGAACCATACATAACCAAGAGAAACCACGAACCAGAATAGAAGAGCTTGCCCCACCTCATTCTTAAACAGAGGAAAGAGCTACTAAGATACTAGGAAAGGGCTACTACACACACGTAGGCTACTTTGAAGACCGTTTCGTTCCTGCCTCACCCGAAAGTCAATCACTCCACTCTCTAAACTACTCTAAGAGGATAAAGCAATTCAAATCAAATGAGCATACTCAAGAGAATTATAATTACTATAGATTTCATTTATCAAAGCATTCAATTATAAGTTTCTTGCATTGAAAGTCGGCTTCAATCTAACTAACCACTTTGCATCTCGCTCAGGGTCTTCTGATTGAGGGGGTTATGGTTGATCAAAGCAAAAACGGACCCTACTTGGGTTAAGGCAAACAAAACCTTATGTTTTCACCTCTTAGAATTATTGCCCCCAAATGGTTCACTCTTATCAAATTTAGTAACAATAGTTACCTTATTCATAGCCGGCAGAAGCGTAACGGCATTCAAAGAGTTGATAGGTCCGTTTGAACTAGCCAATGACATTAACTCACAATACTTTAAAAACCTTAAGATTGTTGTAACTAGTGAAGAAAACCTAACTTAGTGAGTCATGACTTATCTTAATTGAACCAGAAATTTGAAGTAGAATTGATGAAGCAACATGAACAAGTTGATGAAGTGACACGAACTAGTGTAGAGTTGAGTCATATTTAGAATACTCTCTTTAAGGTTTTAAAAGCCCCTTATAAATGCAATCCTGGTTTACATACATTTAAACCTCCAAAATAAAATAACTCTCAAATCACATAAGGTTGCACACCTAAAATGTGATTACAAAGGGAGTAGGAAAGCAACGCTCACAAAATCTAAAATGGAATTAAATCAGAGAGTAATTCTGTTTTTTTTTTTTTTTAATCATGAGTAAAGAACTAATCTAGGTAGTGTATTTATAGATTTCAGGTGACTCTCCTTCACCTCTCTTTGAAGAGACATACATTTTCTATGAAGAGAGGTAGTTATACATGTAAAGATGTCTTTTCATGAATGGATAGGCCCTTTTGAATGTAAGGATACATGCCTATATGTGAATAGGTGTCTTTACATGTATAAAGATGTCTTTATACATTATGTATCTTTACATGAATGAAGGTGTCTTTATACATATAGGTCCTTTTACATGAATGAAGGTATCTTTATACATACAAGTACCTTTACATGAATGAAAGTGTCTTTATATGTATAGGTACCTTTACATGAATGAAGGTGTCTTATACATATAGTTGCTTTTATATGAATGAGTGTATACATGAATAGGTATATCTATTCATGAATAGACACCTATCCATCCATAAATAAATGGGTATGAACCAATAGGTATATCTCATTTAGACCATACCCATACCCACACCCATACCCCAGCCCAAGCATGGCCCAACTCACCCAGACTGGTTTGGTTCAATTTGATCGGGTCCAGATCGGTTTAACTCAGTTCGCACACACACTTGTGTGAGAAAAAAACACTCTAAATCCAATCCATACCTTTATTTCTTTATAAGAGATCTCAAAACACCTTCCATAACCAATGTGAGATGTAAGGATTGTTACTCTACCAAAATCAAGTTCAAAATATCAAAACCTTAAAGGGAAACGAAAATTCAAATCAAAGTAAAAAGAAAGCACTTTGAACTTTTAGCTTTTATTAGAAACCTAGTTTATACATATAGTAATCGACTAATAAATACAACATTTATAAAAAGGATTCAACATGACATTAAAAATTAAAATGGAGAGGGAAAGCAGTCACATTCCCATTTCAAGGTATAGATTATAAAGAAAATTTTCTTCCCAGGGTCTATCAAGTACTAATTGAGGTAATATTCTCTTCATAAAGAAGAGAAATTATGGTTTACAGGAACAAGGTAAAGAGAAGTTTTCTTGTGAACTGTAAGACCGTCTTCTTCATTCATGTCTATATCTTCCTTCTTCATCCCATCAGGAAAGTCCCAATCAAAGGCATAAAGAAGATTTGCAAGTGTTAGCTCAATCATTGAAATACCCATGTGTATCCCAGGACAAATTCTTCGACCAGCTCCAAAAGGCAATAACTCAAAATGTGTTCCCTTGTAGTCAATTGAGTTATCCTTGAACCTCTCTGGCATGAACTCTTCTGGGTTCATCCAAGAATTGGGATCTCTTCCGATTGCCCAAACATTGACTAGGACCCTTGTTTTGGGATAAATGTCATATCCATTAATGGAAAAATAGTGCATGGTTTCCCGTGGGATCAATAGAGGAGCTGGTGGATGCAATCTGAGAGTCTCCTTTACAACCATTTTAAGGAATTTAAGCTGATCGATAGCTGTTTCCACAACCATTCCTTTCTTTCCAATAGAGCTCCTAATCTCATCTTGTACTTTCTTCATTACTGCTGGGTTCTTAGCAAGCTCTGTCATTGCCCACACTACTGTAATAGCACTAGTGTCTACTCCACCCAAAAATATATTCTGAAAAAGAAAAGGAATAAATAAAAATCATTAAGAGTAATTCATCAAAATAAAATGAATACAATCCCCATTGTGGGAAAAAAAATGAATGGATGATGTTTAAAAGGTGAACCTTTTTGGATAATGTCATAAGAATTAGGAAAATGTTTTGGAAAATAGAAAAGAACATATATGACGCCAAGATATAAGGTATTGCCAATTCTTTTCCTTTTATCAATAAACTTGTAAGAAAATACCATCATTTGTATGAATTGTGCAGAAGTGCCTTCTACATAATTTAGTGTTTCACCTATTATGTACTTTAGCCCATGGAAGGCTATCATTTCTCTATTTTCCGCATTGTTCATTATTGTGGGATCCCTCAGTTTTACAAAGTAAATTATTATTATCAAAGGGTATGTTATTTCTAAAAGTTACAAGGTATCTATTCTGTCACATGGACAAAGGATGTGTCTGTCCTGCTCGTTAAATTGAGAGAATATGGTATAGAATAGTCATGTGTCAAATTTTAAGGTCTAATTCAATTCAATACATTCATTTTTATTGACATGCATCTTATGTATGTTCATGTATCTGTACCAGTACTCTAAACATTATTATGCATCCTACGAACTCTAGATTGTTTAGATTAAATAAATGGTTCTGATTTATCTTGTAATTTTCAATAACATCACATCTCTTATTACATGAATAACTACCCAACAAATTAGAAGGAACCAAGAAAAAAAAAAAAAAAAAAAAAGAAGATATTAGGAACTGAGCTAAAGGAGATAAGAATTGGACATAGGTGGCTTACCATGAGGATTGCTTTGATATGATCTTTGGTGAGAGGACATGCACCTGTATCATCCCTTCCTATTTTGAGCAATACATCAATGATGTCTTCCTGTCGTGATTCAGCTCTCTCATCGTTTTTTTGATGCTCATCAATCATGCTTTGGTAGAAAGCATCAAATTCATGGAAGCACTTCTCACGCCTTCCATGTAGTCCACTAAGCTTATCCAAAATCCACCCTACATAAGGGAAAAAATCGGTTGCAGAGAAACTACCCAACATAACCGTGGCTTCTGTAACAGCTTCTCCAAACCTACCATTATCAAATTCTCTCCCCTTGTAACTCTTACCAAAAGCAATCCTACAAATCACATCATCTGTGAGGGAAAATAGCATCTCACTCAGATTAATAGGAGTTGAAATAGATTTTGAAATTGAATTAATCATTGAAGCAACTCTCTCTTCTTTAATGGGCTGAAAAGATTGCACTCTCTTCACACTGAAGAGTTTTAGCATACAGAGCTTCCTTAGCTCCCTCCAGTAATCACTGTAGGGCCCAAAAGCAATGTCTAAGTTGTTGTAAGAAAGCCTCTTAGGACATATCAAGCCAGGCCTATTGCAACTTTCAAGATCATGAGACTTCATGATCTCACATGCCATCTCAGAAGATGAGACTACCAGTGTAGGCATGCGTCCAAGTTGCAGAAGCATGATTGGACCATATTTCTTAGAGAGTTGCCATAGAAAGCGGTGAGGCAGCTCACCAAGTTGCTGCAAGTTACCTATTATGGGAAGCTTAGGAGGGCCAGGAGGAAGGTTAGTTCTCCTCCCTTGTTTGCTCTTTAGAATAAGAATCAATGGAAGGAGAGCTAGAAGGGGAAGAAGCCAGAGTGGCATGGTACAAAGAGCAATCATACTGGGTTTTTACTTCTATTATTAAGAGTGGCTACACAAAACGAGCTTGTCCCCTTAAATAGCAGAGCTGTTGCCGCTTAAATAATCTTAGAAATTATTAAGCAACTAGAGATTGATAAGTACTAGCTACAGGCACAGATGCAGTGCATGTAGGAGCTGTGCCTTTCTGCCAATATGAGCCTTAGTGGCTGGTGGTACAGATAATAAGGTTCAACTATACAGAAGATAGCGGTTACAGATAAACTAGGATCGACCGATCCAGTTTAGGAGAGAGAAAATACGGTTACAAGAGAAAGCAGAGATTTCAGTTATATGCAAAAGTCGTCATTCTAATCGCTTTCTATGGAGCAGATCTGGACCCACCATCTCAAGCACCGCATACAAGTGGTAAAAAAGTATTGTTGTTTTATGGTGCAAGTCACCCTTGCATGCATATGTTGACAAAACAAATCTGAATGCAAGTATTGTTGTTTTATGTTTAAAATCCCAAGTTGATTTCGTTTCCAGCAAAATGTTACAGGTTTTATCTTAAAAGTAATATATATATATATATATATATATATATATATATATATATATATATATATATATATATATATATATATATATATATATATATATATATATATATATATATATATATATATATCATTTTTGATACGTAGATTAATAATTTAAGTTCAGTATTTGGGTTTAAGGGGAATCAAAGAGAAGAGATGTGAAATTTTTAAATTTAAAAATAAAATTTTTATAACTATGACATAATATGATTATATAGATTATCTAAATATCTTACTACATTAAGTAATGACATTTATTAGACGTAAAATTTATTTTGTTTTTCAAATGCAAAGTGAAATATAATTAATAATTATATAAAAAATAATTTAGGATTAATTACGTATTCATGTGATAACAATTGATATAATAATTAGCAGACGTTTTCTCCTATTTTTATTAAGTTTAAAATTTTAATTCCCTTTTCTTTAATTCTTCTTTCTATCAATCAAAACACCTCCGCTACAAGCTATAAGTTAGCAGATGCTTTTAGCCGTCCAATATTCTTGGCTGTGCCATATTAATTAGTGGAATCCATTGTACTGGATGGCTAAGACTGCCTTTGGTTTTATTTTTATTTTTTATTTTTATTTATTTATCTAAAAGTATTTTTAAAATTATTTTTTATTAAAAATAAAATGTTGCTAGGTAGAGACTATGCATAATATATCGTGAAATGAGAAATAAGTTTGGTATTCTGTTAAGAATAAAAATCTATTTTTGTTTCTTGAAGTTGTAAAATTTTCAAGTCATGATATCTTGTGATTCCCTCATCCGGTTAAGACGAAATTTTGACACCTTTACCTTTTCTTTCCTAGACTTGGCATTTAACGGAACTAATCGGAGGTTGGGCAGTCATAAAAGTACAACTGAGGTGGTCGAAATAAAGAATAAGAGTTGATTTCTTCAAGTTGCAGAATTTTCTAAGCTATGTTATCTAGTGATCTCTTTCTCCAATTAACTTGAAATTTGGAAGTCCTTACCATTTTTTATAGTACTTGACATCCAACAGAACGGATCGAAGGTTGGATGGTTAAAAAAGATGTTTTATGATAGCCGAATCCATGAAACAAAGAGGGAGAAATTAAGAAAGATGAGTTGATGAGAAACTAATGTTATAAAAATTACTAATTATACTATTTTACCCTCACTTAAAATGCATGCTCATTAAATACTTGTGCAAAAATAGGGCAAAAACATTTTATGGCTAAAAATCAAAATGAGGTCTTGACCTGTTTTTGTTTTTGGAACTATTTTTATTTTTTATTTTCATAAATAACACCCAAAATTAATGATACCAAATACCTATAAAAACAGAAATTTATTAGAAAAACAAAAACAAAAATGTAACCAAAGACTGCCCAAGAAGCTTTCCTCTTACAATAATTTTCGATAATCAGAAACGGACTCCACTTTGGTGGAAGAACATGACAACGTTCTTGGAATTGGTACCTAGAGTCAGAAATGCCAGTCATCTCACTTATCTTTTTTAGATAAAATATATCTTTATCTTTTCAAGTGCAAACGGATACAAAATGGAAAAATTTCATCCACTTTTGTACTTTGCTTTTAAGTCATCCATTCCTCAATTTCGTGATTAATTTCTTATGCATCCCCTGCCATTAAATTAACTAATAGAAATTGTAAAATTAACCAATTACCCTTACTAATAACTTGACAATCAAATAACAAATTTTCATGCCTTCTCAATTTCGTTATAACCAAAATCTTCTTCGTTTTATGTAGGGTTTCGTAAGAAGCTATAAACCTCTCCCGAAATGGCAAGGTAAGTGTCAACATCTTTCTAGTCTTCTCCTTGACGGCAAGGTCATCATAACTGCTTCAAATCAAGGCATGCTTTCTCCGCAAACACCAATCATTCACACAGCCCAAGCAGATTCGCACTCACCATAATCTGATTCACTATCTTGCAGCTCTATCCACATCCACCGACACCTATATACGTTTCTCTTCTCGCCATATTCCACGTCTGATTGCCCCTTTTGCACTCCCATAATTCCTCTGTCATGCTTTTTTTGTGGATTTTCTTAGAGAATGCAGTGAATCGTTTCCTTGTTCCCCATTCAAATAACTAGAAAGAAGCAGAATCGTGAGAAACACTAGAGAAAATGGTGTCTTCTGATAACTTAGCAAATTTAGTAAAACACTGGGTGTACCGTCCTTCCCTCACAGACTACTAGATCTCCAAAGCCTTCATTCGTGACATTGAAACCCTAACCAAAGCCCTCCAGAAATCTCTCTCCAATGAGTCTGAAACCCTAACAAATGATTCTAACAACAATAGCTCTTTAGTCCAACTCGTGAAGTCCGAACCAGCACCAACACCAACATCAACCATGTCTGGATTGGATCCTGAAACAGCACCAAAGCAACAATGCCAGAATACAATCAGCGTTATCACAGCAAAATCTCGAAGCGCAAGTCACGTGCATCAAAGCGATCATCGACGTCTTTCATCATAGCTGATCCTGATAACTTTCGACAAATGGTTCAGCAAGTTACTGGTATTGGATTCTGCAACCCACACATACCGGTACTACAACATCGGTGTTGAAACCAGTACTACGTTTGATGGATGCCCAAACATTGTGAACACCACATCTATCACAACCCAATTCTGAACCAATCCAGAATGGTGTGATGAACGGTCTATGATCCAACCAGGATCTCGAATAGGCTGTGTCCATTTGATTAAACCAGATACAACCACAACCATAATCAGAGTAAATAAACAATAGCGGAAGTCTTTAATATTAATGAACTGAGTATCTAACAGTGATAACATAATTAATAATCTAATTATCTCCAAATGATTAAAGACATAAAATAAAATTAATTAATTAATCAATTACATGTCCCGATAACCCAACAACTAATTCTAATAAAAAACACATGAGTTGCACTCGCACGATGAATCATGCGACTCCACCATAGCTTCCATATCCATCGCAGAAACATGCCCGTACATTAGTGCATTCATATAATCTTCTACAGTAGGACCTGCATCATCAACTAAAAATATTCGACGTCGAAAGGGTGAGCACACATCATGGCTCAGTGAGCAAACAAAACAATGCAACAAACATATGCATGCATTCAATTTATATCTTTGGTCTGGTTCATAAGTTTGCAATGTGCAATAGAAAGGATAGGTGGCCGTCGCACCTTTATACACGAGTGTGTGAAGCCGCCCAATGGATCAAACACCATTATCGTCCCACATGCACCTATCATGGAATAGAGATAGAACTAAAGTGCTCGGATTAAACACCGCATGACAGTTCCCCTGATGCCCTACCCATACCAACACGTAAGTCCCTATTGACGAGGGCTGGCAGACTGGGCTCGCAACTAACCAATCCTAATGTCAAACAGTGTATCCAAGGCCTCACCCCAGCATCCCTCAATACGTCCATAGAGATAGAGTTAAGGCCCCCCGATAGAGTCAGAGACTACACGGTCTGAGACCACCTCCGCTGATGCCCTACGACATAATAGTTCTGCTAAGGTAATGATGATACGACGATGTTAGTGGACAACTTAAGTAGAGATAAAGCTAGAGTCTGGTGACTAGGATGAACTACAATGTCACGTCCTCCCCCTGATGCTCCACTCGCATCAAGTACACTAACCACACACATACATTCACACACCTATTCCTAGCATCATCATCAACATCATGTTATAAATATACGAAATTAAATATGCATGAGCAGTAATAACAGAAATATTGGATGACATGTGAAATATACATTACAAGCATACAAGCATAGAATCACTCATGGCATTGGACTCAATAAGTAAAATAGTTTATTATTAACCAATTAATTTAGGTCTTGTTTCCTCACCTTTGGTCGATTGTAGTTCCTCGTTTAAGTTTTATAAATCACTTTTAAACCACTTGGAAACCTAACAAATTTATAGATTTTAAATTAGAATTTATTTTCAGCAATTCACACTAAGAGAAACTGAGCGGTCGCAGGTGTGACAGCACCTGTGGTCTCAGTTTCTGTGACCACAGGGTGTGTGGTCGCAAGGTGTGGTCGCATGGTTGCGACCACACCTTGCGACCACACGCTCCTTGATAACTTTTCGAGGGCATGTGGTTGATCATGTGTCTCTCGTGTGCCACACCCTCCCTGGACTTCCCGAGGGTGTGTGGTCGGATATGTGTGTTGTAAGACCCGTGTCAAACTAACCCGGTCTTACCACCTTGAACCAGGTTTACCCATCATGGTCGAGTCAAATGGACCAAGGGCACGAAGGAGATCGAGATCCCAGGTATAAAATCGACCCAAAAACACTTAATTTTCGGGGAGGGTCGCACACCCAGCTAAGCAGGGTCGGACCTCCCAAAACAGAAAGTCAGACCCTCAGTTTTGAAGGGGGGGTCGGACAGCTTAAGACCCTAGGGTCGACGGGATCATCGACCCTCCCATCGACCCTCGGTTTCTGACGAAACTGAAATTAGGAAATTTCTTAATTTTCGGTTGGGATTCTTTCCATATCTCAATGGGACTATTATAGGACATTTCTAGTCTATTTAAAGGACGTTCCTAAGCCACTTTCACTCCTTTCACAACCCTAATTGAATTGAGAGAAAGAGAGGATAAGGAAAAGAGGAAGAAGAGAGGCAAGGAAGATAACCTAGCAAAAAGGAGAAAACTTACAGAGAAAGATTAATCTTCTCAGGTATGGATACTAATTCTATGAGTTTCTATAGACCTTAGGGTAGTTATTGATGAGAATGTGATCTCGGAGAAACCCAAACCATCCATCCATGGTTAGGTTTTCATGGGAAACCATAGGAGGATGCACGAAAACTATTTAGATGGATTATACATGGTTCTAGACCATGGAATGACTGTTGAATGAATGAAGGAAGCAAGCCATAGGACCCCAAACACGAAGAATAGATTAAAAGTGGAAATTAGACCAGAGTACATCGAGGGGGTCGACCGAGGGTCGATAGACCATCCGACCCTAGGTGTTTCGACCATCGACCCAAGATTCGGGAAGTTCAGAATGGAGGGAGGGTCGATAGACCCATCGACCCTAGCATCGACCTTAGCATTGACCCTCAGTTGACAGAATGGTTTTAAATTTTGAATTAATTCTAATTAAATTCTATCGACTTTGTTAGGTTTGCTAGCAATATAATAACGTTATAACGGTGATTCTAAAGCTTGGAAAAATATCTTTTAGCAAGCTAAGGTGAGGAACCTTAACCCCAAACTAATCGGTTAATAATAAACTGTTTTCTATTTCTTGAGTCCTATGCTATGTTTGATTCTATGCGAATATGTTTGTAATGTGCATACAGCATGCCATCCAATATTTCTATTACTTGTTCATGCATATTTACTTTATTGTTTATAACATGATGATGATGATGATGATAGGAATAGGCATGTGCTTGTATGTGTGTGGTTGATGTGCTTGATGCGAGCGAGTATTAGGGGAGGTGTGATGAGGACGTCAATAAACGTTAACCTTTGACGGGTCTTAGCACTTTAGCTCTATCTCTAACTCAAGTCTTGTGCATTGACATCGTCGTATCGCCATTACCTTAGCAGAACTATTGTGTCGTAGAGTATCGGGAGGTGGTCTCGGTCCTTGTAGTCTCGACTCTACCGGGGGCCTTAGCTCTATCTCTATGGGCATTCCGAGGGATATCGGGGTGAGGCCTTGGATACACTGTTTGGCATTAGGATTGGTTAGCGGCGAGCCCGGTTTGTAAGCCCTCGCTAACAGGGGCTTACGTGTTGGTATAGCATTATATAGCAATAAACGTTAACCTTTGTTGTATAATGTTATGGTAGGGTGGATGGTGACGACGATAAACGTTAACCTTCGGGCGGGCTTCCACACCCTGTGTATAGAGGCGGTGTTAATAAACGTTAACCTTTGACCACCCAACCTTTCTATTGCGCATTGCAAACTATAAACCAAGACCAAAGATATAAATTGATTTTTGCATGCATATGTAATGTTGCATTGTTTTGGCTACTCACTGAGCCGTGTTGTGTGCTCATCCCTCGACGTCGAATATTTTTAGTTGATGATGCAGGTTATACAGTTAAAGATTTTATGAACGCGTCTGCGTACGGGAATATAGCAGCTATGGAAGTTGGAACTGAAGACGATACACACGACTCCTCTTGCGAGTGCAACTCGTGTGTATTTGACTAGATATTTTTATAGGTTTCTTTATTGGATTTATAAGACATGTATTTGGTACTTAAATATTTATGCCTCAGTTAAACACAGAATAATTTGCTATTATTTATGGATATCATTTTAGTTCTCAGTTCATTTATTTATAAGACTTCCGCTATTGTGTAATTACTCTGATTATGATGGTGAGTATATGAAGGTTCAGGTAACGCGGGGATAGCCTATTTGAGATCTTGGTTGAACCGTTGGTTATTTAGCGGTTCATCACACCATTCTGAAATGTGCGGAATTGGGGTGTGACAACTTGGTATCAGAGCATCTCAGGCCTTGCCCGCTGAACTATCATACATTCACAGCAATAGTGAACTGAGATAGGATAAAAGTAAAAGCTTTAATATAAACACACTGTAAGCACCTGTGTTGGTTGAGACAGAAATTAAACAAAACGATAATGTACATATAAAAGGTGGAACCATATATATACACTCACACAGAAAGAGAAGACCAAGAATTATCCTAATAAACAAATAATTTAGGGTATTATCTATAAGTTGGGTAGTTATCCAAGTATACAAGGATATAGTACAGTAGCAAGAAGGGAGCTTCTGTAAAGCAGAAAGTTGGAATACCGAGTTGGTACTCACAAGATGTGAAACTCGATGTAAGACAAAGGAAGAAGGAAAATGGCTAGTAATGCCAAAACCCCTATAGAGATAAAGGAAAAGATCTCGGGCTAAATCCAAACAGAGATAAGAGGATAATGGCCATGTAAGTAGATATATTTATATAGGATGCGGTGCATTATTGATTTACTCTTATGATTATAGAGGATGCACATACCAAATTTTAAACTCGTGTCTTGACAGGATACCTTCTTGATTTAACTTTGTCAATTGGAGTTACCGAGATATTGTTTCTTTAGTATTAGTCCCGATTAGACCAATCTGCACCATTCTCATGATCGACAACATGAACAGAGATCGAACCCGAATGAACAGTTAAATGCTTAATCATGTTGAGCGTACATCTACTGATTTATACCTGATTTATTGATGTACGAAAATTTTCTCCAGATTTATACCTGATATACTGATGTATGAAATCTTCTCCAAATTTATTCTTATAGTGCCTTGATCAATGGCATTATATACTCGATAGAACCGGTAACCATGAGGTTAAGAGCTGTAGAACCTCTATTTCCATGTATTTAGACCACCGTGCAACCTAATGATCTTTGATGCCGGTTGGATTACCACAGATTTACTCCTGATCCTTAAAACCTAGATTCGCTAGATAAAGCAAGTGGTTGTCATTATGATAATTGAAAGAAGGAAATGAATTATTTTGGACAAACATTCTGAATTATACACTCCCTGATCATGGTTGATAAAGATGTGTAGTGATAATTGAATTATTGGAAGAAAGATGATTGGATTCAGACTAAATGCTATAGCCAATGAACCTCAGATGAAGTAATGGAGAATCTATTTTGAGATTGCTAAATGGATGGAATTTGGACGCAACCTAATTAGACTTGAGATGGCAGACTTTGATGTCATCTTGGGAATGCACTGGTTAGCTCGGCATTCAGCAAACCTATTATGCGCCGAAAAGAAGCTAACGTTCAAAGATAAAAAAGGAGTAGAATTCAGTTTCTCGGGAACCAAACTTCCCAAGAGACGCAAGCTCATACTCTCAGCATTAAAGGCTAAGAAGTGCCTTGAGAAAGGGGCGGTCGGATATCTAGTATCAGTGGTCGGCCTAACCAAGGACGTGCCACGAATGGAAGATATTGATGTTGTGCGAGATTTTCCTGATGTATTTTCGGAGGAACTACCCGGATTACCACCCAATCGAGGCTATTGTAAAGTGGGAAGCACCAAAGAGCGTCTCATAAATTAGAAGTTTTCTGGGTCTAGCTGGTTATTATCGGAGATTCGTAGAAGACTATTCTCGGATTGCTGTACCTCTCACCAGTTTGACCAAGAAAGGAGAAAAGTTTGTATGGACGGATAAGTATGAAAAGAGTTTTCAAACATTGAAGACCAGATTGATATCCACCCCAATTTTGACCATTCCCATTCCAGGACAGACATTTACCTTATACACTGATGCATCGGGATTGGGATTAGGATGTGTGCTTATGCAAGGAGAGCAAGTAGTTGCGTATGCCTCGAGACAGTTGAAGGTACATGAGAAAAATTACCCCACTCATGATTTGGAGTTAGCGGCAGTAGTACATGCTGTCAAGATATGGAGACACTACCTATACGGGAGAAATTTCGGATTAAGTCGGACCATAAAAGTCTTACTTATCTATTTAATCAGAGAAGGAGTTGAATATGAGACAAAGAAGATGGCTGAAACTATTGAAAGACTATGATTGTGATATCCAGTATCATCCGGGAAAAGCGAACGTGGTAGCGGATGCATTGAGCAGAAAAGCAATGATAAAATCTCAAGGAGAAGTTAGCACGACTGCGGCAATGTGCACTACCCGAATGGTATTCAATCACGGCAACGAGCAGTATGTGATAGACACAACGGATGGATCAGCCAACCAAGGGTTTATTCATCGGTTTTCGAATATGTTCGCGGCATTGAAGATTATACCGGATATAGTGGATGAAGTGAAGACAGCTATCAAAGCAGATCCCTATCTGAGAACGGTACAAGAAGATATCGAGAAAGGTAGGACTAACCTGAGTTCACCTTGGATGACGAAAAGGTACTTGAAATACAAAGGAAGAATATGTGTACCTAAAACAGAAAATATGGACATTAGACACCGACTGATGAAGGAAGCCCATACCACCATTTATTTGATACATCCTGGAAGCACAAAAATGTATCATGATCTAAAGAAACTGTATTGGTGGAGGGGAATGAAAGCAGATGTAGCTAAGTTCGTGTCTCAATGCCTAAATTGTCAGAAAGTAAAGGCTGAACGACAAAGACCCGCAGGATCATTATGGCCATTACCCGGAACCAGCATGGAAATGGAACTGCATCACTATGGACTTCGTCACAGGACTACCATTTACTCCTCGAGTAGTTGATGCAGTTTGGGTGATTGTGGACCGTCTGACTAAGACAACTCGCTTCATACCGATACGACCCCAGTATACACTGGAAAGGTTAGCAAAGCTGTATGTGGATAATATTGTTCGGTTACATGGTGTTCCAGAAAGCATTGTGTCCGATAGAGATCTACGATTTACTTCCAAATTTTGGAAAGGACTGCAAAGGCTATGGGTACAACATTGAAGTTCGATCTTGCATTCCACCCACGTACGGATGGACGGTCGAGCATACAATCCAGATTCTAGAAGATATGCTACGAGCATGTGTGATTGATTTCAAGGGATCATGGGACGAAAAGTTACCATTGATCATGTTCGCTTACAATAACATCTATCAGGCTACTATACGGATGTCACCTTATGAAGCAGCGTATGGCGGGGAAGTGTCGAACTCCCTTGTTTTGGAATGTAGTTGGAGAACGTAGTATTGTTGGACCGGAATTTGTTGAAGAGACTTGTCGAGTGGTCGACATCATCAATGAAAGAGTAAGAGTAGCTCAGAACCGTCAGAAGCAATACGCAGATACTCGACGAAGGGATCTAGAGTTCGCCGTAGGCGATAAAGTATTTTTGAAAGTATCGCCTATGCGAGGATTGAAGAGGTTCGGACAGAAAGGAAAACTAAGTCCAAGATACGTCGGGCCATATGAGATTCTGGCTAAGCGTGAAAAAGTAGCTTATCGATTAGCACTACCACCATCTATGTCAAGTGTGCATGACGTATTTCACATATCCTTATTGAAGAAGTATGTCAAAGACCCAACACATGTTTTGACGATTGGATTTGCAGTGTTTGATGATTTGACATTTGAAGTAACACCAACGGAAATCACTAGTCGAAAGGTTCAACGTCTACGTAACAGAGATATCTACTATGTTAAGGTCACATGGAAAAGTAGAGACATGGAAGAGATTACATGGGAAGAAGAAAATGCTATGAGAAAGCAATACCATGACTTGTTTGATTCCAAAGGTACGTACAATTTCGAGGACGAAATTTTTATAAGTTGGGGGGAGTTGTTAGACCCGTGTCAAACTAACCCGGTCTTACCACCTTGAACCAGGTTTACCCATCATGGTCGAGTCAAATGGACCAAGGGCACGAAGGAGATCGAGATCCCAGGTATAAAATCGACCCAAAAACACTTAATTTTAGGGAGGGTCGCACACCCAGCTAAGCAGGGTCGGACCTCCCAAAACGAAAAGTCGAGACCCTCGTTTTGAAGGGGGGGTCGGACAGCTTAAGACCCTAGGGTCGACGGGATCATCGACCCTCCCATCGACCCTCGGTTTCTGACGAAACTGAAATTAGGAAATTTCCTAATTTTCGGTTGGGATTCTTTCCATATCTCAATGGGACTATTATAGGACATTTCTAGTCTATTTAAAGGACGTTCCTAAGCCACTTTCACTCCTTTCACAACCCTAATTGAATTGAGAGAAAGAGAGGATAAGGAAAAGAGGAAGAAGAGAGGCAAGGAAGATAACCTAGCAAAAAGGGAGAAAACTTACGAGAGAAAGATTAATCTTCTCGGTATGGATACTAATTCTATGAGTTTCTATAGACCTTAGGGTAGTTATTGATGAGAATGTGATCTCGGAGAAACCCAAACCATCCATCCATGGTTAGGTTTTCATGGGAAACCATAGGAGGATGCACGAAAACTATTTAGATGGATTATACATGGTTCTAGACCATGGAATGACTGTTGAATGAATGAAGGAAGCAAGCCATAGGACCCCAAACACGAAGAATGGATTAAAAGTGGAAATTGGACCGAGAGTACATCGAGGGGTCCGACCGAGGGTCGATAGACCATCCGACCCTAGGTGTTTCGACCATCGACCCTCAAAGATTCGGGAAGTTCGGAATGGAGGGAGGGTCGATAGACCCATCGACCCTAGCATCGACCTTAGCATCGACCCTCAGTTGACAGAATGGTTTTAAATTTTGAATTAATTCTAATTAAATTCTATCGACTTTGTTAGGTTTGCTAGCAATATAATAACGTTATAACGATGATTCTAAAGCTTGGAAAAATATCTTTTAGCAAGCTAAGGTGAGGAACCTTAACCCCAAACTAATCGGTTAATAATAAACTGTTTTCTTTTTATTGAGTCCTATGCTATGTTTGATTCTATGCGAATATGTTTGTAATGTGCATACAGCATGCCATCCAATATTTCTATTACTTGTTCATGCATATTTACTTTATTGTTTATAACATGATGATGATGATGATGATAGGAATAGGCATGTGCTTGTATGTGTGTGGTTGATGTGCTTGATGCAAGCGAGTATCAGGGGAGGTGTGATGAGGACGTCAATAAACCCTTTGGCGGGTCTCAGCACTTTAGCTCTATCTCTAACTCAAGTCTTGTGCATTGACATCGTCGTATCGCCATTACCTTAGCAGAACTATTGTGTCGTAGAGTATCAGGGGAGGTGGTCTTGGTCCTTATAGTCTCTGACTCTACCGGGGGGCCTTAGCTCTATCTCTATGGGCATTCTGAGGGATGCTGGGGTGAGGCCTTGGATACACTGTTTGGCATTAGGATTGGTTAGTAGCGAGCCCAGTTTGAAAGCCCTCGCTAACAGGGGCTTACGTGTTGGTATAGCATTATATAGCAATAAACGTTAACCTTTGTTGTATAATGTTATGGTAGGGTGGATGGGGATGACGATAAACGTTAACCTTCGGGCGGGCTTCCACAGACTGTGTATAGAGGCGGTGTCAATAAACGTTAACCTTTGACCACCCAACCTTTCTATTACGCATTGCAAACTATAAACCAAGACCAAAGATATAAATTGATTTTTGCATGCATATGTAATGTTGCATTGTTTTGGCTACTCACTGAGCCGTGTTGTGTGCTCACCCCTCGACGTCGAATATTTTTAGTTGATGATGCAGGTTATACAGTTGAAGATTTTATGAACGCGTCTGCGTACGAGAATATAGCAGCTATGGAAGTTGGAGCTGAAGACGATACACACGACTCCTCTTGCGAGTGCAACTCGTGTGTATTTGACTAGATATTTTTATAGGTTTCTTTATTGGATTTATAAGACATGTATTTGGTACTTAAATATTTATGTCTAAGTTAAACACATAATAATTTGCTATTATTTATGGATGTCATTTTAGTTTTCAGTTCATTTATTTATAAGACTTCCGCTATTGTGTAATTACGCTGATTATGATAGTGAGTATATGAAGGTTCAGGTAATGCGGGGATAGCCTATTTGAGATCCTGGTTGAACCGTTGGTTATTTAGCGGTTCATCACACCATTCTGAAATGTGTAGAATTGGGGTGTGACATGTGTCTCGTGTGGTTGCATATCATGCGACCACACATGTGATGGTCGACTTTTCACTCCCAACTCCATTCCTTCATGTTTGGATCCCTTGGCTTATCATCATGATCCTTTTCTATGATTGTTCTATGACTTAAAACTAATATTTTTACACAATCCATCATCCACGTAGATTCCTTCCATGGATCTATTGGAATTTGTTCATGGATTGATGATTGGGGTCTCGCCTAATTCCCTATCTCCTTCATGATCTATTCTAGGCATTTAATTGACATGTGGAATGTTTTCATACCTTAAACTTGTTGAAGATTCAGAGTTTTTCTCTGAATTTCCTCCTCTTAGTCTTCCTCTTCAATTCTCCTTCTCTTCCTCCTCTTCTCTTTCTCTCACATTCAGTTTGAGTTCTAAAATGATGAAAGAGGCTAAGGATGTCCTATATATAGAGAAAAACCCTCTATATAAAGTCCTACTTAGATTAGGAAGGACCCCCTTCAGATTAGGAAGGTTTCCTAATCACGGAGTCTGATTAGGTTCGTGTGGTCATAGGTGTGGTCGTAGAACCCGTCGACCACACAGTCAGAAACTTGCGACCACACGACCCAAATTTCTGTGGTCGCTTTGGTCTGAGGTGTGGTCAACCACACACTCCTAATTGACTGTTTTTGGGTTCAATTTCATACCTGGTCTTGTGGTTTCTTCATGCACTTGGTCCGCTTGACCCAACCATGATAGGAAGACCTGATACAAGGTGGTAAGACCGATTAGTACGGGTCTTACAACATCTCTTTGCAACAAACTTTGCACATCAAAATCTGGCTTAAAAATACCAAAGAGTCCAAGAAATGGTGATCAAATAGAAAGATATGAAGGAGAAAGGGTGGGGCAGGGGAAGAGCGATTACCTTACTTTTGAGAGTATCTATGGAGTGATCGAAGCCATACTATGAGGACAATGGAATTTTCCCATGGGTCCTCTCTTTCATGACTTGAAAGAGGGAATTTTTCAATAAACTAAAGATCAAAAGCTTTCACCTTGTGACCTTGTCCATCCACGTCAATGGATGGTGAAAATAGGACCTATAAGTTGTCTCTCACTTGGAGAGACGCTATGGACTTAAGACTATGCGCGTCGCGTGCTCAATTTAGCAATCTTGGACAATTGTTTTGATGAAAGTGAGTTTCACCAGGAAATGGTAGTTTATAAAGGGGAATGGTAAGAAGCTCCCTAGAGGAATATAAGGTGTCACTCAATGGATCGGCTTCTGATCTTACCAAAGAAGGGTAAACGTCAAGTTAAGAATTGGGAAGGTGTTAGGCACCCAACTCACTCGGTCATGGAGTGGTCTCCTTTTGACCTGTCCATTCCTACATTCTTAAGGCTGATGTATGTTTAGGTCGTTTAATCTAGCTTAAATAGGCAAGTGTGGAACCCTAGACCAAGTTTTAAATTCTGTTAACTTAGGGTGCCACCACATAGGTTTGGAAAATAAAATATAAACATACGAATGAATGAATAAATCAATAAAGAATAAATGGCTAAGACAACATGAATAAACAAATAATGAAATAAAAAATAAACAAATATAAAAAAACAACAACAAATGGATGATCGAGCTTTAAATCTATCTCAAGCTGCCTATGTTTCCCTATGCGGTGAGAATCAGGCCAAATGTAGTTCGGGCAGGGATTTGCAAGTGTGTGAGGTGGTTCCTTGACTAAGAAAGCAAGTGTGACAGGGTGCGAAGTGATTACTTCCCGCTGCCTATGTATCTCCACAAAGAATCAGGTCAAACGTAGTTCCTAGTAGGGTGTGAATGTGTGTGAAGTACTTCCTTGACTAAGGGAGCACGTGTGACTGAGCGCGAAGTGACTACTTTTTTTTGCCTACGTATATCCTAAGAGAATTAGGTAAAACGTAGTTCCCAATAGATGACAGGATGTTGGCTCCTGAATGGCATCACTCAAGAGTTATTCTAACCTTGACTACCCACACTTGATAAGGGTAAACTAACATTTGAAAATGATTGGTCCGCAAACCAACTCCCAGACTTGGGAGACAATTGGCCTAAGGCCACAAACAAACTAGGATGATATCGGACCAGAGATCAGATCTTATCCCAGCCATCACTTGAATCATGAAAAAAGAACACATATTTTTGTATTCTTTTTCTTTGGAAAATGAAAACAATTTTGGGGACCAACCCTATTGGTTAAGCAGGCCCATGACTTAGGCGAGGCCCATACCAGTCAGTGTGGGATTCAGAAAATCTCAGCAAGAATGGACTCCTTGGAGTCACCCTAAAATTTTACAACAATGGGGAGGGGACTTACACATCAAACTATTACAAACATGAAGTGGGAGATACATTACTTAGGGGTGGGGTACATGCATAGGATCAATCATTCATGCATTAATTTGGTAGGCATAAAATGTTAAGCATGAATATGTATTCTATCATGTAATCCAAGCATACAAACTAGGGATCAAACCCCATGAAATCATG
The DNA here is from genome assembly GCA_028583415.1 of Protea cynaroides. Lineage (NCBI taxonomy): Eukaryota > Viridiplantae > Streptophyta > Magnoliopsida > Proteales > Proteaceae > Protea > Protea cynaroides. The sequence goes on along the minus strand of CM053276.1, from coordinate 77,113,364 downwards.
GTATTCAAAGACCATTCCACATAAATAGATTTAACAAGTATGTACATGAAGAATAGTGGGTTTTGCAAAGAGTTTGACCAAATAACTTAGATTTGTAGTTGTGAAAGGATGGAATAATATTTGATCAAATCATATTTGATCAAATAGACAACAGATTTGACAATACAAGAAACAACCCAATCCTAAACCAGATTTGATAATAAAAGAAACAACCCAAACCTAAACTAGATTTGACAAGCAAAGGAAACAAACCTTTTTGGTAAGAAAAGCTTCTAAAGCTTCTATTCATTGAAAACTTCGGGTGGAGCCGCAGTGTCAAGATTATAGATATCCAACAACCACGGAGTGGAATCTGGTCACCTAACTGACCTAGAAATAGTTAGAGCCTTCCTAGCTAGGAGGTGGGCAACCCTATTCACCTCCCTAGAAACATGGTTAAAACTAACTAACATCCCCCCTAAAGTAGCTAACAAATTGATATTCTAGACAATTGAAAGAACTGAAGCATCTCCATCAGTTGATCGAGGAGCCATTAATGAAGTTAACCACCTAGAGATAGTCTGATTCAACGAAAAGTATCGAAGCCCAACTTAAGAGCCTCTAAAAAGCCTATGCGGACTACAACTGTTTCCCCAATAGCCACTGAGAGGATAGGATAGTGTTGGGAAACTGCCATCAAAGATTGTCCATGACAATCTCAGATAATAAAACTAATCATCCTCATTTTCTAAAAAGGCAACATCCACATTTAATTTCAAAGCACCAAGCGGAGGAGCAGACCAATAGAGGGATTGATGAGCAGTAGAATGAGCCTGAGGATCTAACATATGTTGGATGTTAATTAAGTGGGCCTTATGAAATTCAATCCAAGCCTTTTCAGTCTGTATCAAAACATCAGAAGGAGAACAATTTTTCTGCCAAAATAAAGGAAGTTTCTTGCTTTCTAGAGGGACCAACATGTGAAAGCAACAAAAGAGAAAACCAATCGCTCATGATGCTTCGAGACTAACCTGATGAGGCCACAAAATGGAGCCATTGATAAAACATAATATCATCCACTGTAGGAACAAGAAAAGAGAACTTGCTTCCAAACCAAATGGCTCTGTCAAATGGACAATGTAAAAGAACATGCTCCAAGGTTTCTTCCATCATCCCACACTGATGACAAATAGGATCAACATGAATATTGCGATGGTTAAAAGAAGTACTAACCCCCACTCCTTAAGCACAACAATGCCATAAAAATTTCTTGATCTTAGGCAATGTTTGGCATTTCCAAATTTTCCTCCAGAGAGAGTACGGGACTAACTACCATGGTTGATGATGGGAAGAAGAGAGCTGAGACTGAAGGACCTCCTGTTGGCAATGCATGTCTTGTCATTGTTGGCAACTTGGCTGAGGTGGAAGCATAGTTGAGCTTATAGTTAGAGAAATGAGGAGAGAGGGCATGAATGTAGGAGAGAGAGTGTCTATGCAAGTGGCAGTGGTGTCAGTGCAGTGGCAATGATGAAGCAGCCTAGTGTGTGTGTTCTACAGTGTTCTACAACTTCTAAAAAGTGATTGAGAAGGTATGCAGTGAGTTGGCTGGGTCTCTTTACTGAGTTGACTGGGCAATAGCAGCTTTGATAGATGAGAAAATGTATGTGGGCCCCACTGGAGATGTAGATAGCACCCACACAGGAAATATGCTCATAGAAAAAAGAGAAAAAAAGAGAGAAAAATTGGTGATAGATAGAGGAGAGAGAAAGTAGAGAGGTGTGTGGGTCCCCAATGGGCCACACTGATGATGTGGTAAGCCTAGCAATAGTAAACTGGTGAAAGAGAAAGAAGGGAGAGAAGAAAGAGAGAAAAACTAGAGAGAGAAAGAGGAGAGAGATTATGGGTGGGTCCTACTGAGGTGGTTTGCCACTATGGCTATCAGCCCCACAACCAAGGCCAGCAGGGCCATGCCACATGCCACAGCTAGAATGCCAATCTGACAGCTCATCAATGTGCGGGCTATGGTGTGACTCACCTGACGCGTCTTGATGATCCTATGAAGACTTTTATTGGTTGGTCACTATTTTAAACAATGATCCACGTCACATGAAAGAGGATTTGTGATATGTTGAGATGCACATATGATGCAGCGATCGAGTAAATCCTGATCCTACGGATCAAATTAATCCCGATCATTGCCTGTAGGATCTGACAGATTTAAAGGCCATTATTAAATCCTGTATTTTCTTGACTGATTGGGCGACCATCGTTTGAGATTCCTTGATCAACGAATCAAAACTCAATAATGCTCTGATGCGTCAGTGATGGCGGTGCTACTGTGGGGTGTGGATACATGGTATTCGGTCAAAAGATTCTATTGAAATGATATGGTTGACCGATGGTTTTTTTTTTATCATATCTCGATGAATTGAAGTCCAAATCGGACCATTAAAATTGCAGAATTTTTGTTTTTGAATTCTCTACCTATTAGGCATGATTTGGGGATGAAGGTGGGAGAGTTTCTCTAATTTTTGGGTGAAAAACCTCTCTTGGAAGGTTTTGGTGAGTTTTAATGTATTGAATATCTACACCAACCTTCAAGGAGGTCATTGAGGATCCATTGCAAACTTGAGAATGGTTGTGAGCCATTAATGGAGGTAATGAGAGCTTGCAGAAGAAGTTTCTCTTGTTTTGGCTGAAAGACCAAGCTACGGCTTTAGTTTGGTCTTGTATTGAGGATTACTTCCTCTCATTTACATTCTATAGGTTGTATGAGGTGCCATTGAGTCTATTGAAGAATTTAATGAAAGGTTGGCCATTAATGGTGATTGTGAGAGCTTGAAAAAGCTTTAGAGAAGCTAAATGAAGGGTTCTGCCGTGCATTTATTGCAATGAAGAAAAGAGGGGAGTGGAATAGAAAAGGAAGCTAGGGTTTGGTGCTAAAAACATTCATTGGAGATTTTTCAGAGTTGTTGGGCATTAAAGAGAGTTGTGTCAACTCTGTAAGCTTCAATGGAGACCTTGTGAGCTTGGGTGTGTGGAAGAAGATTTCGATGAGACGTGTGGAGCTCTAGAGACATCTCTGGATTTTCAAAAGTGATGATTGTAAGCATTCCTATGTCTTGTACGATTACTTGCTTGTAAGCATTCCTATGTCTTGTACGATTACTTGCTTCCATTTACATATCTGCTAGTGTAGGTAATTGTTAAATTCCTAGCTAGTAGGAGAAGATTGTAAGGCAATAATAAGCTTGTAAAAACTGATATTATTAGCTTTTTATGGGTACGGATTAAGTATAGTGTCTGCAGAAAGTGTTGAACACTGGTACTTGATACCTGAATAGTAGGAACATTTATGTCCTCCTGGTTTTATGCTAGATAAATTGGGTGTATGTACTCCCTACTATGTAGACAGCTAAAAGAAGCGCATTGAGTATATACAAAGTGTGTAGGGCATTACTCCGTGGACTAGCCATCACACACTGTGTTAGTGAACCACGTATATTTTTGTGTTGTGGATGATGTGTAAATATGTTTATCTATATATTGTGAAATACGTGGAATGACTTGTAGGATGGGTGGGCACAACATGGTAGACCTGGCCACTCTGTGGTAGCGAGGTGGTTATGCGTACGACTGTGTACATGGTTGTACTTCAGTGACAGTGTTGTTGTGGTCAGTGAGTAGAGTATCAGCTTTGGGCAGCATCTGTCTTCAAGGAAAGATCTGAGAAGAATTTTTAAGGATACTGATTCACCCCCCTCCTTTCATTGGTATCAGAGCACTAGGTTCAGTGACAACTTATTCAGCAACTGAGTGATCAGAGGACAGTTATGGTGCTGAAGGAAGGTTTCAGCTGGCCCCCACTATTTGATGGAACGGACTTTGTGTTCTAGAAGAGAATGATAGATATTTACGTAGGGTCTCTTGGCTTTGATGTGTGAGAGACAATTTATACTGAGAAGGTGGATGCTCATTATAAATCTACAGCATAAAGTAGAATCTTAGATGGATTAGCTGATAGTGTAAGAGTCAAAGTTAGTGGATGCGAGACAATGATGGCACTGTGGGACAGACTATAGAATTTATATGGAGATGAGTTTGCTTCAAAGCTTGTACATCAGTAGATACAGACTCTACCTCAGAGATAGACATCAAGAGTTCAGATGAGTGTTCTACTATTGGAATAGTAGATCATATTCCAGAGGCTGACTTGATAGGAGAGTTGAGAGTAGCTCAGGGTGAGTCGAGACTTGAGAAGGAAAAGACTTACGACTATTTCATGTGACCTTCAAAGTGTAGATAAGATTATCTCAAGTTTGAAGACACAAGTAAAGTAGTCCACCTTTGTTATTACTGCCTTAGAGGCTCAAGTCATCAGCAAGGATGAAATGGGTAGGAACCTTGAGAGGGAGATCACTACATTGAGAGCATAGTTGATAAAAAGACAGACGAGTCAGTACAAATAAACCACCAGTGGTTGAGGAGATCATCAGATGTACAGCTCAGACTAGAGATGGTCAGAGACTATCGACCATCAATTCTGATTCTACTATAGAGCATAGTGAGACATCTAGGAGGACTACAGAGGTAGATATGAGTAAGCCACAGAGACAGAGATCAAGCAGAGTACAGATAAAGACCCAAAGCACAAGATAGAGGAAGAGAATGCAAACACACAATAATGTAAGACCTCCAATACACCAGGTACAGTATAAAGGTAATCCCCAATAGAGAGCTCAGACAGGGAACACAGGCAGTATACAGAGTGACAGGGTTGATGGAATTTATCAAGAGAGACCAGTTGAGCATAGTAGATTTAGAAGGTCTAGTCACTAGAGGCATAAACCCACACCTAGTTGGCACAGACATTTTTTTGTGAGACAATCACATTTTCATGGGTATTGTCATAGGTGCAATGGGTATGGGCATAAGAGTGTAAACTGCACATCCAGGGTTGGTGTTAGTAGTCATGGGAGGAGAACATTTATGTTACCCCAGACAAGGCCTGTTAAATGCCTCAGATGCCATACACTTGGGCATTAGGTCAAGTGTTGTATGGTAGTGCTCACCCCTCAGCTTGCTCAAGCAGAGAGAGACTATCAGCTTTCTAAAACAAAAAAAAAAGAGGTTTTAGAAGCCAAGCAAAGAAGCAATTTCAGTTATTTAATCAGTCTCATGTGACCCTCTGTAGTGTGTAGAGAAAGAAGAAAATAGAGAGGTCTTCAGTTGGTGTGGTTGGACAAAGGCAAAGGCCTGTGGCTGAGCTAGTTGACAGGCATTGTTAGAAGAGAGCATCTATGGAGAATCCCAAACAGAAGACCAAGGCAAATGGTCATGCAGTGTGGAGAGAAAGGCATATAGAAATACTTACCACCCCTACATCACCCAAGTTGGGTGTAAGAGGGAGCACATGTAAGACTCGCATGCCACGAACATGGTTTAATCTTACGTTATAATGTCGTGACTGGCTTTCCCATCATAGTTGGTTCAAGAGGACCAACCATGTGAAGGAACCACAAGGCGACGTGCATAAGTTAACCTAAAAATAGTGTATTTTGGTTGAGTGGAAGCACAAACTACCTTGTGTGGTCGACTACTCAGTTCGAAAGTGAGGTCAGTCAGATTTTATTTATGTGGAAGCACTTTTGTCTTGTGTAGAAGAACTAGTTCTGCGACCACACATTTGGGCACACAAATCAGGATCCGACTCTGAGATTTGAAAACTTTTCAAAATTAAAGAATCTCTTTCCTAGTTGAGAGAGGACTCTATATGGAGGTTTTTCCTCTATATAAAGGGCATTCCTTAGTCTCTTTCACTCTTTTAGAACCAATTCCAAAACTCTAAACCTAAGAGAGAAAGAGAAGAAAGGGAAAAGAAGATTTCGAGAAGAGAGTTGCAGAGGAGGCTGCTATCCCTCTCTATAAAAGGGGCAAAGGTAAGGAATCCATCCCCATAGGTGTAAGATGATTAGGATAGATCTCTTAACAATGAGTTAATGACCTGAACCTAATATGTGATTGAGATCATGAGATTTCTCAATTGAATCTCAAGAGAAACCATGGATTAGGTTAGGGATACAATTGTTGATGGAAAACCCGTAAACAAGGCCATAAAGAGACCCTAGAAGGTGCTCCAAAGGTAAACCAAGGGATGCACTGAGAAAGACCTTTGAACAAAACCTTTAAGTTGTGTGGCCGCATCAGTGGTCGACCACAGAGTGACCAATGTGCAACCACAGACTCTCAAAAAGATATACAGGGTTGTGTGGCTGCATCAGTAAAAGCATGATGTGTGCCACACATTCGACCACACAAATCAGGAAGCCTATTTTGAGACCAAACTAAATGTTAGACTATTGTAACCTAATACCATCGAACCCTAATCTAAATTCATAAATTTCCTAGGTTGTCAAGTGAATTTTCAAAGCTTGGAAGAGAGTTAGTACTATAATCTAAGGTGAGGGAACAAGACTTAAACTAATTGGATAATAACAAACTACATTTCTTTTATTTTATCCAATGCCATGATTGATACTATGTGTGTATGCTTGTAATGTATATCTCACATGTCATCCAATATTATTGCTATTCTTGTTCATGTATATATATTTTTTTTAATCTTATTATGGATGATGATAGGAATAGGCATGTGTTTGTGAGTGTGGTTGGTGTATTGCGTGGAGAGGGGTGTGTGGTCCTTAAACCATGCTTCACATTGGCATCATTGTATCGCCGTCACCTTAATGGAACTAGTATGTCGTAGGGCATCAGGGGGGGTGTTCACGGACTGTGTGGTCTTTGACTTTGCCAAAGAGCTTTAGCTCTATCTCTATGGACGTATTGAGGGATGTTGGGGTAAGACCTTGGATACATTTGGATGGCATTAGGATTGGTTAGTTGCGAGCCTAGTTTGCATGTCCTCGCCAGTAGGGGCATACGTACTGGTATTGGTAGGGCATTAGGGAAAGTGTTGGTAGTGTGTGATTTGGACACTTTAGCTCTATCTTTATTCCATGATAGGTGCATGTAGGATGGCAATGGTGTTTGATCCATTGGGTAGATTCACACACTCGTACATAGAGGTGCAATGGTCGCCAATCTTTTCTATAACATAATTGCAAACTTATACCAGACTAAAGATATAAATTGAATGCATGCATATGTTTGTGCATTATTTTGTTTACTCATTGAGCTCATGTTAGAGAGCTGACCCTCATGTGTGCCATTCTTTTTAGTTTCTGATGTTGCAGGTGTTACTGTTGAAGATTATATCGATGCGCCAATGTATAGACACGTGGTGGCTATGGATGTGCAAGCTGTGGAGTACGAGTAAGACTCATCAAGCGAGTGTTTCAACTATGTCTATGCTTAGTGGTTAACTTCTGCATTTGATAATTGTAATAGGTATTAATTATGTTTTGGTTACTTGGAGATTACTGGATTATTTAATTATTTATCAAGTTAGACCTCATTTATTATTAATAAGACTTCCGTTATTTACTTTATTATCTCTAATTGATGTAGAATGTATATTTGGTTTAGATTGTTGGCATGGTCTTTCGAGATACTGGCTTCAACCGTTGGTACTTGTGACAGTTCATCACACTTTTGGTTCGTTCAGAATTGGGGTGTGACAACTTGGTATTAGAGTACTCAGGCTCTGCCAATAAAGTCCAAAAATATTCACATTGTGTCTATGAACTGAGTTAGGATAAACTTAAAATCTTTAATATAAACACACTATAAGCACCTGTGTTAGTTGAGAGAGAACTTAAACAAGACAATAGCATACATATTAATGATGGAACCATATATATATATATATATATATATATATATATATATATATATATATATATATATATATATATATATATATATATATATATATATATATATATATATATATATATATATATAGACACACACACACACACACACACAGACAGGAAAAGAAAATGTGAACGTATTCTGATAAACAAATCACGTAGGGTGCAATCCACAATACAAACAAAACCTAACCCTGAGATTATACACCAAAATCAAGAGTAGCTATAAAGGAAGATAAAACTTTACTCCTGGGTGATGTGGAGACTCTAAGTGAGATATACCACATGCTGATCCAATGCCCACTGAGCATTAAGAAAAGGTTGCAACCTGACCCCACCACTATCTGGGTTGAGAACGGGTAATGAAAACCCCTCTGAGCAGATGCCAAACAATGATTATCAGACTGGTGCAAATCAAAGGGATAAACAATCAGGACACTCCAACCAATCTACCTGGACCACCAAATGCCTTAGCCACGGTTGTAATGAACTTAGTCATATAAAATGTAAGAGCAACAACAGATGTTACCGGCTATGCAAGTTACCATGAGAATCACTACCCAAGTTGCCAATGCTACACCAACACCTCTAAGTCAGACTAAGTACGGTACCAATTGGTAGCAACATTGTACCTCTAGCATCTGTTGGCCATAACATAGTGCCTATCGTACAGCAGGTCCTAATAACGTACACCCCAGTGTAGAATTTTGGTACACAACAAATAGTGCATCAAGGTGGTTACCCTTATCAGCTACCGATATATGGGATAGCTGCACCATGGCAGAATGATCCGATAAGGGTTGATGAACATTTTTAGAAGATGAAGCCTCAAACTTTTTCAACCAGGGATCAAATCTAGTACAGTGGATAGACAAATTAGAGAAGACTTTCTTAGTAATGGACATACTTAATTTTATATCGTCGTGCCTTGACAGGATACTTTTTTTGTTGATTCAACATCAGTAACTCAAATTAAACCAAGCTAATCTTGAGGATGCGCATATGTTATAATCATATGGATCGGTTTATACTAATGTTGTTCCCTTAGAATTAGTCTTGATTATACTAATCCAAGCTACCCTCATGATCGACAACATGAATAGAGATATGAACTGATAGAACAACCTAAAAGTTTAATCATTTTGAATGTATATCTTTTCGATTTTAGACCTAAGTTTATTGATGTACCAAAATTTTCTCCAGATTTATTCCCATAAAGCCTTAACCAATGACATTATATACTCGAATGAACCTATAACCATGAGATTAAGAGCTGTGGAACCTCTACTTCCTCATATTCGGACCACCTTGCAACCAATAACCATGGGTCTAATTCAATTCGTAGCTAGTTGGATTGCCATAGATTTACTCTTGATCATTTAAATCTTGGTTTACTAGATAAACTAAATGTTTGTCATCATATTAAATTAGAATTAAAGAAATGAATCATTTTTGTATAAACATTCTGATTCTTACATTTCCTGTAAGACCCGTGTCAAACTAACCCGGTCTTACCACCTTGAACCAGGTTTACCCATCATGGTCGAGTCAAGTGGACCAAGGGCGTGATGGAGATCGAGATCCCAGGTATAAAATCGACCCAAAAATACTTAAATTAGGGGAAGGGTCGCATACCCAGCCAAGTAGGGTCAGACCTCCCAAAACAGAATGTCAGATCCTCAGATTTGAAGGGAGGGTCGGACAGCTTAAGACCCTAGGGTCGACGGGATCATCGACCCTCCCATCGACCCTCGGTTTCTGACGAATATAAAAATTAGGAAATTTCCTAATTTTCGGTTGGGATTCTTCCAAATCTCAATGGGACTATTATAGGACATTCCTACTCTATTTAAAGGACGTCCTTAAGCCACTTTCACTCCTTTCACAACCCTAATTGAATTGAGAGAAAGAGAGGAGAAGGAAAAGAGGAAGAAAGGAGACAAGGAGGAAGGCTTAGCAAAAAGGAGAAGAAATTCCAAAGAAAAGTAATCTTCTCAGGTATGGATACTAATTCCATGAGTTTCTATAGACCTTAGGATAGATATGGTTGAGTGTAGGATTTCGGAGAAACCCAAACCATCCATCCATGGTTAGGTTTTCATGGAAAACCATAGGATGATGCACGAAAACTGTTTAGATGGATTATACATGGTTCTAGACCATGGAATGACTGTTGAATGAATGTAGGAAGCAAGCCATAGGACCCCAAACACGAAGAGTGGATTTAAAAGTGGAAATTGGACCAGAGTGCATCGAGGGTCGCACCGAGGGTCGATAGACCATCCGACCCTAGGTGTTTCTGACCATCGACCCTCAGCATTTCGGGAATGGAGGGAGGGTCGATAGACCCATCGACCCTAGCATCGACCCTCAGTTGACAGAATGGTTTTAAATTCTGAATTAATTCTAATTAAATTCTATTGACTTTGTTAGGTTTGCTAGCAATATAATAAAGTTATAACGGTGATTCTAAAGCTTGAAAAAAATATCTTTTAGCAAGCTAAGGTGAGGAACCTTATCCCCAAACTAAATTGGTTAATAATAAACTGTTTTCTATTCTTGAGTCCTATGCCATGTTGATTCTATGTGAATATGTTGTAATGTGCATACATCATGCCATCCAATATTTACTTATTCATGCATATTTACTTTATTGTTTATAACATGATGATGATGATGATGATAGGAATATGCATGTGCTTGTATGTGTGTGGTTGATGTGCTTGATGCGAGCGAGTATTAGGGGAGGTGTGATGAGAACGTCAATAAACGTTAACCTTTGGCGGGTCTCAGCACTTTAAGGGGCTTACGTGTTGGTATAGCATTATATAGCAATAAACATTAACCTTTGTTGTATAATGTTATGGTAGGGTGGATGGGACAACGATAAACGTTAACCTTCGGGCGGGCTTCCACACCCTGTGTATAGAGGCGGTGTCAATAAACGTTAACCTTTGACCACTAACCTTTCTATTGCACATTGCAAACTATAAACCAGACCAAAGATATAAATTGACTTTTTGCATGCATATGTATTGTTGCATTGTTTTGGCTACTCACTGAGCCGTGTTGTGTGCTCACCCCTCGACGTCGAATATTTTTAGTTGATGATGCAGGTTATACAGTCGAAGATTATATGAACGCGTCTACATACGGGAATGTAGCAGCCATGGACGCCGGAGCTGAAGATGATACACACGACTCCTCTTGAAAGTGCAACTCGTGTGTATTCGATTAGATATTTTATAGATTTTTTTATTGGATTTATAAGACATGTATTTGGTACTTAAATATTTATGTCTCGGTTAAACACGGGAATAATTTTCTATTATTTATGGATATCATTCTAGTTCTCGGGTTCATTTATTTACAAGATTTCCGCTATTGTGTATTACTCGATTATGATTGTGGATGTGTGTAAAGTTTGGATAACGCGGGGATGGTCTATAAGAGATCCTGGTTGAACCGTTGGTTATTTAGCGGTTCATTACACCATTGTGTACAGTGTGGAATTGGGGTGTGATAACTTGGTATCAGAGCTTCTCAGGCCTTGCCCGCCGAACTTACACGCATTCAAGACCATTGTGATCTGAGATAGGATAAATTAAAAGCTTTAATACAAACACACTGTAAGCACAAGTGATGATTGAAACCGAATTCAGAAGAGAATAATGCATCTATTAAAAGGGAAAACCAGTTATATACAATGAGTGAAAGAAACAAAATGTATATACATCGCTAAAGCAGAGTACAGTCCACAACCCGCAGCTTACTCGTAGTACAAGAAAAGTAAAGTATAAATCGGGAAGTCTGGAGGCGAAGGAGGAGGCGGTGCCTCACGGTCTCTCGTCATAGTCCTCGGCATAGACCCTAGTCAACCATGCCACCCGGGTCCGAGTCACCCGCAGACTAGCTGTGAGATCAGCCACTCTCCGATCGGTCCCGGCCGGGCGTCTAGGAGCTCCCTATCCTTAGATCCGATGCGCGCTGAGCCTCTCTAATCTCGTGAAACATACTCAGCACGTCATCAGCTGGTGGGCGTGAAGGACCAGCACCATGAGAAGGAGTGGTCTCCGGTACCGAAGCCGCCGCAGTAGATGTACCAGCCCTATCCGCATGCGTGGGTGATGGCGGTGGTATCGCATCGACATCCATATACAAGCGATCATCATCGTCGACCGGATCCCCACGAGCCCTAGCAGCAGCCTCGGGGATCAGCCATCTCAACCCGAGTGTGAGGGCGTACCATCGCGTTCCTCTCCTCATCACTAACCTCCGCATTTCGCAGCCCCATCTTGCAGATAGCCTCCCAATCTAGAGGCGACGAAGGTCTTCTCCTGGATCTTCTCATCTACCGGATCCACCCCCGCACGGGTCGTAAGCATTGTAATCATGCGTCCATAGGGTAGGTTACCCCTATGACCGGACAATGTGGCACTAATCATCTTCCGCATGATGATGTAAGGAAGGCGGACCGGGCCGGGCGAGTGAAGATGCAGTAGATCAAGAACCGGGTCAGCCGAGACACCCTCTCATAATGTCCACTCTGCGGGATCAGATTATCTTTGGATAATCTTGCGGAAAACCCGTGGAGCTGGACGCAAGTAGCAAGCCCTCATCCGCAATCTATCGGGACGGAGCAACCGGTTGTCGATCTTCGCCCTCATCTCCATCTCAACAAACTGTGGCTCTCCCGGTGCACAGTACACCATAGGGCCATCATAGGCAATGCCCAACAGATCGGCCAGCTGCCGATAATCAAAGGAGATGTGCACCCCCTTGACGTAGCTAGTGATACGTAATTCCTGACCGTGTTCAACGTCATTGTAATTCCCCACCACCTGGAGATTACAATAGAACTGGCGCACCAAATCTGGACATGTACACGCATCGTATGTGATGACAGGGAGCCACCCCATATCACCGAATGCTCCCTCTACATTGAACAAGGCTAGCTCAGCCAAGTTCACCATGTGACCCCCTTCCACTTTCTTACGGGCATAGTCAACATATTGTGCCTCAGCTTCATTCGAACGGAAGCGAAGTGGATCACGCAATCTTGGCACTTTGGTACGGGCCATAGTATCTGCAAAATAAGAAAGAGAAAGGAAACAAGGAGTTAATAGGATAAAAATCCAAAAAATTTAAAATAGAAGCCCATTCCTCACCATACAAGTGGGCATAAGGACTTATGTAAGTTAAAATATATCCTACAATCCACCTACAGTAGGAAATTTTAACTGACGATGTCCAATTTGAAGAAATTCAAGAAAAATTGAAAATGTCCACAAATTAGGGCAAAAAGAGAAAATTTCAAGTTTCTCGATGACCAACCGATGAAACTCAGAAATTTTTGAGGGCTTTCGTTCCTCAAGACCCCAATAACAAAAGCCCCCAATAAAAATCGAATTTTTACGGTTGGAAAGAGTTAATTTGGAAAATACGAGTTAAATGAGCAAAAACCTAGAAATAAAAACCTAAAAACAGGTAAAGTTGGGAAAGTATACCCTAGAGGTGATGTGGATGTCGAAACTCGGACTAAGAATGATCCACAACAGGGAAGTAGCACTGTAGCAACTCGGAGAGAAGAGGCGAGTCGAAATGGAGGAGGAATAGTGAGAAATGACCCAAAATCGGATCTTAAAAATCTGATTTTTGGTCCGAAGGTCGGACAATTCGACTGACACCATCGACCCTCGAATCGACCCTCCCATCGACCCTCGGCTCTCGGGAATTGAGGAGACTAGCCAAGAGAATAACCAAGCACGGGGTAATCCGGAACCAGCAAGGCCCTACAAATTTGCCACCTCCACCACCGGAGCTAGCAACCGTGGTTATGAATCGGCACAACAGCTACAACACATGCAACACGCACAAGCTCAAATGCAGGTTGCAATGGGAGTTATGTTTCAAGCCACTCAGGATGCAACCATGCACACTGGGCAAGCTAGTGCAGCACTAGTAGGTAATCACCCAGCTCAACAGACACCTCAACAACTTGCTGCACCAATTCCAGTGCAAGTCCCGGAAGCAGCCCAAGGGAACTATCAAGTATCCACCCCCTATGTTTGGGGCATACCAAAATCAACTGGATCACTCCCGATTAGTGGAGAGATTTTTGAAGATGAAACCTAAGGAATTCAACGGCAAGCCGTCGATCCATCGTGGCCAGCACACTAGATAGACGAAATGGAAAGGAACTTCCTTATGATGACTATTATCGAGGAAGAGAAAGTACTATGCGCCACCTTCATGCTCAAAGGCGACGCACACCATTGGTGGAAATCTACAAAGACGTATTTATTTACCAAGCACGCCCTACTGACATGGGCTATATATAAAGAAGCATTCTTCGAGAAGTATTTCCCAAGAAGCTTCGAGATTCAATGGAGAAAGAGTTCTTGAGTCCGTACCAGGGCGGATGTCCGTAGACTCATATCAACGGCGTTATTTAAGAACTTTTTCTTTGCACCGGCTAGCATGCAAGAAGAAGATACAAAAACCCGTAGGTTTGTCGCGGGACTAAGAGGAAGCATAAAAGAAAATGTTCGGGCTTAGAGAAGAAAATCTACAACGAAGCTGTCCGGATTGCTCAAGTGATCGAATCGAGCCGGAAGGAGAGTTATTTCTCCCGCAACGGAGGCATCAAGAGACCAGCCGGAAACTCCTACAACGGAGGCAACAATAGGACGTATAAACCTTTTCGTCCTCGAATTTTGCCACTGCACCAAAGTCTACTTCCGTGGCTCAACCACAGCCAAAGCCAAATTCTGAAGCCCCGAAGTGTTATAACTGCAACCAACCAGGGCATATGGCAAGAGAGTGCCCAAAACCCAAGAAGCAGTTACATCAAGGACAGGTATATGCTGTTAGATCAGAGGATGCAGCCGCATCGCCCGATGTGGTCACAGGTATGACCTAAACTTTTAAGATTATAATTTCATTAATTGAGCATGTAGACTAAGTAAAACGGATCACAGGTATTGTACCTATCAATGGCGTGCCAGCCAGAGTACTCTTTGACTCAGGAGCTACGCATTCATTTATATCTGTGTCGTTTGGAAAGAAGACCAATTTACCCATCAAAACATTAGACTACAAGTTACTTGTACGGTCACCGATGGGATTGGAAGTGGAATTAGAGAAAGGTTATGGGCCATGTCCAGTTCTCATTGGCAAGAAAACCTTGGATGCAACTTTAATACAACTTGAGATGGCAAACATCGATGTCATCTTAGGAATGGACTGGTTAGCTCGGCATTCTGCAAATCTGTTATGCGCCGAGAAGAAGCTAACGTTCAAAGACAAAGAAGGAGCAGAATTCAGTTTCTCGGGAACCAAACTTCCCCGGAGACGCAAGCTCATACTTTCCGCATTGAACGCTAAGAAGTGCCTTGAAAAGGGAGCGGTCGGATATCTAGTATCAGTGGTCGACCTAATCAAGGACGCGCCACGAATGGAAGATATTGACGTTGTGCGAGATTTTCTTGATGTATTTCCGGAGGAACTACCCGGATTACCACCCGACCGGGCTACGGAGTTTGTAATAAACCTGATACCTGGAGCCGCACCAGTATCAAAAGCACCTTATAGAAAGCTCCTACTGAATTGAAGGAATTAAAAGTACAATTACAAGAACTGCTGGATAAGGGTTATATTAGACCCAGTATATCTCCATGGGGAGCACCGGTGTTGTTCGTAAAGAAGAAGGATGGTAGTGTTCGGTTATGTATCGACTATAGAGAGTTGAATAAGATGACAATCAAGAATCGATATCCACTACCCAGGATCGATGACTTGTTCGATCAGTTACAAGGAGCGAAGGTATTCTCGAAGATCGATCTTCGATCAGGCTATCATCAACTGAAGATTAAAGAAGGTGACATCCCGAAGACAGCTTTCAGGACAAGATATGGACATTATGAGTTCTTAGTGATGTCCTTCGGATTAACTAATGCACCGGCAACATTCATGGAACTTATGAACCGGGTTTTCCAAGATATGTTGGATACGTCGGTTATAGTATTTATTGATGACATATTGGTGTACTCCAAAGACAAGGAAACCCATGTCAAGAACCTAAACGCAGCCCTACAGCGTTTAAGAAAAGAGAAGTTATACGCCAAATTTTCGAAGTGTGAGTTTTGGCTAAGTGAAGTCGCCTTTTTAGGCCATGTAGTATCCGCTGAAGGAATCAAAGTGGACCCCAGTAAGATCGAGGCTATCGTAAAGTGGGAAGCACCAAAGAGTGTTTCAGAAATTAGAAGTTTTCTGGGTCTAGCTAGATATTATCGGAGATTCGTAGAAGACTATTTTCGGATTGCCGTACCTCTCACCAGTTTGACCAAGAAAGGAGAAAAATTTGTATGGACGGATAAGTGTGAAAAGAATTTTCAAACACTGAAGACCAGATTGATATCCGCCCCAATTTTGACCATTCCCATTCCAGGACAGACATTTACCTTATACACTGATGCATCGGGATTGGGACTAGGATGTGTGCTTATGCAAGGAGAACAAGTAGTTGCGTATGCATCGAGACAGTTGAAAGTACATGAGAAAAATTACCCCACTCATGATTTGGAGTTAGCGGCAAAGTAGTACATCTTTGTCAAGATATGGAGACACTACCTATACGGAGAGAGATTTCAGATTAAGTCGGACCATAAAAGTCTTACTTATCTATTTAATCAGAAGGAGTTGAATATGAGACAAAGAAGATGGCTGGAACTATTGAAAGACTATGATTGTGATATCCAGTATCATCCGGGAAAAGCAAACGTGGTAGCGGATGCATTGAGCAAAAAGCAATGATGAAATCTCAAGGAGAGATTAGCACGACTGCAGCAATGTATACCAACGGAATGGTGTTCAATTACGGCAACGAACAATATGTGATAGATACAATGGATGGACCAGCCAACCAAGGGTTTATTCATCGGTTTTCAAATATGTTCGTGGCATTGAAGATCATACCGGATATAGTGGATGAAGTGAAGACAGCTATCAAAGCAGATCCTTATCTGAGAACAAGACAAGAAGATATTGAGAAAGGTAGGACCAACTCGAGTTCACCTTAGATAACAAGAAGGTACTGAAATATAAAGGGAGAATATGTGTACCAAAGGAAAGTATGGACATTAGACACCGACTGATGAAGGAAGCCCATACCACCGTCTACTCGATACATCCTGGAAGTACAAAAATGTATCATGATCTAAAAAAACTGTATTAGTGGAGGGGAATGAAGGCAGATGTAGCCAAGTTCGTGTCTCAATGCCTAAATTGTCAGAAGGTAAAAGCGGAACGACAAAGACCCGCAGGACCATTACAGCCATTACCGAACTAGCATGGAAATGGGACTGCATCACTATGGACTTCGTCACGGGACTACCATTGACTCCTCGAGTAGTTGACGCAGTTGGGTGATTGTGGACCGTCGACTAAGACAGCTCGCTTCATACCGATACGACCCCAGATACACCGGAAAGGTTAGCAAAGCTGTATGTGGATAATATTGTTCGGTTACACGGTGTACCGAAAGTATTGTGTCCGATAGAGATCCACGATTTACTTCTAAATTTTGGGAAGGATCGCAAAAGGCTATCGGTACAACATTGAAGTTTAGTACGCATTCCACCCACGCATGCAGACGGACGTTAGAGCGTACAATCCAGATTTTAGAAGATATGCTACGAGCATGTGTGATTGATTTCAAAGGATCATGGGACGAAAAGTTACCATTGATCGAGTTCGCTTACAATAATGGCTATCGGGCTACTATACGAGATGTCACCTTATGAAGCTTCGTATGGCAAGAAGTGTCGAACTCCCTTGTTTTGGAATGAAGTTGGAGAACGTAGTATTGTTGGACTGGAATTTGTTGAAGAGACTTGTCGAGTGGTCGACATCATCAAGGAGAGAGTGAAAACAGCTCGGGAACCGTCAGAAGCAATATGCAGATACTCGACGAAGAGATCTAGAGTTCGCCGTAGGCGAAAAAGTATTTTTGAAAGTATCGCCTATGAGAGGATTGAAGAGATTCAGACAGAAAGGAAAATTAAGTCCAAGGTATGTCGGACCATATGAAATTCTAGCTAAGCGTGGAAAAGTAGCTTATCAGTTGGCATTACCACCATCTATGTCAAGTGTGCACGACGTATTTCACATTTCTCTATTGAAGAAGTATGTCAGGGATTCGACGCACGTGTTGACGATAGATTTGCCGTAATTGACCGATGATTTGACATTCAAGTAACACCAACGGAAATCACCGGTCGAAAGGTTCAACGTCTACGCAATGGAGATATCTACTATGTTAAGGTCACATGGAAAAGTAGAGACATGGAAGAAGTTACATGGGAAGAAGAGAATGCTATGCGAAAGCAATACCCTCACTTGTTTGATTCAGAAGGTACGTACAATTTCGAGGACAAAATTTTTATAAGTTGGGGGGAGTTGTAAGACCCGTGTCGAACTAACCCGGTCTTACCACCTTGAACAAGGTTTACCCATCAAGGTCGAGTCAAGTGGACCAAGGGCGTGATGGAGATCGAGATCCCAGGTATAAAATCGACCCAAAAACACTTAAATTAGGGGAAGGGTCGCATACCCAGCCAAGTAGGGTCGGACCTCCCAAAACAGAATGTCAGACCCTCAAATTTGAAGGGAGGGTCGGACAACTTAAGACCCTAGGGTCGACGGGATCATCGACCCTCCCATTGACCCTCGGTTTCTGACGAATATAGAAATTAGGAAATTTTTTAATTTTCGGTTGGGATTCTTCCAAATCTCAATGGGACTATTATAGGACATTCCTACTCTATCTAAAGGACGTCCCTAAGCCACTTTCACTCCTTTCACAACCCTAATTGAATTGAGAGAAACAGAGGAGAAGGAAAAGAGGAAGAAAGGAGACAAGGAGGAAGGCTTAGCAAAAAGGAGAAGAAATTCCAGAGAAAAGTAATCTTCTCAGGTATGGATACTAATTCCATGAGTTTCTACAGACCTTAGGATAGATATGGTTGAGTGTAGGATTTCGGAGAAATCCAAACCATCCATCCATGGTTAGGTTTTCATGAAAAACCATAGGATGATGCACGAAAACTGTTTAGATGGATTATACATGGTTCTAGACTATGGAATGACTGTTGAATGAATGTAGAAAGCAAGCCATAGGACCCCAAACACGAAGAGTGGATTTAAAAGTGGAAATTGGACCAGAGAGCATCGAGGGTCGCACCGAGGGTCGATAGACCATCTGACCCTAGGTGTTTCTGACCATCGACCCTCAGCATTCGGGAAGCTCATAATGGAGGGAGGGTCGATAGACCCATCGACCCTAGCATCGACCCTCAGTTGAAAGAATGGTTTTAAATTCCGAATTAATTCTAATTAAATTCTATCGACTTTGTTAGGTTTGCTAGCAATATAATAAAGTTATAACGGTGATTCTAAAGCTTGAAAAAATATCTTTGAGCAAGCTAAGGTGAGGAACCTTATCCCCAAACTAAATTGGTTAATAATAAACTGTTTTCTATTCTTGAGTCCTATGCCATGTTGATTCTATGTGAATATGTTGTAATGTGCATACAGCATGCCATCCAATATTTACTTATTCATGCATATTTACTTTATTGTTTATAACATGATGATGATGATGATGATAGGAATATGCATGTGCTTGTATGTGTGTGGTTGATGTGCTTGATGCGAGCGAGTATCAGGGGAGGTGTGATGAGAACGTCAATAAACGTTAACCTTTGGCGGGTCTCAGCACTTTAGCTCTATCTCTAACTCAAGTCTTGTGCATTGACATCGTCGTATCGCCATTACCTTAGCGGAACTATTATGTCGTAGAGTATCAGGGGAGGTGGTCTCGGTCCTTGTAGTCTCTGACTCTACCGGGGGGCCTTAGCTCTATCTCTATGGGCATTCTGAGGGATGCTGGGGTGAGGCCTTGGATACACTGTTTGGCATTAGGATTGGTTAGCAGCGAGCCCAGTTTGCAAGCCCTCGCTAACAGGGGCTTACGTGTTGGTATAGCATTATATAGCAATAAACGTTAACCTTTGTTGTATAATGTTATGGTAGGGTGGATGGGGACGACGATAAACGTTAACCTTCGGGCGGGCTTCCACACCCTGTGTATAGAGGCGGTGTCAATAAACGTTAACCTTTGACCACCCAACCTTTCTATTGCACATTGCAAACTATAAACCAGACCAAAGATATAAATTGACTTTTTGCATGCATATGTATTGTTACATTGTTTTGGCTACTCACTGAGCCGTGTTGTGTGCTCACTCATCGACGTCGAATATTTTTAGTTGATGATGTAGGTTATACAGTCGAAAATTATATTAACGCGTCTACATACGGGAATGTAGCAGCCATGGACGCTGGAGCTGAAGATGATACACACAACTCCTCTTGCGAGTGCAACTCGTGTGTATTCGATTAGATATTTTATAGATTTCTTTATTAGATTTATAAGACATGTATTTGGTACTTAAATATTTATGTCTCAGTTAAACACAGAATAATTTGCTATTATTTATGGATATTATTCTAGTTCTCAGTTCATTTATTTACAAGATTTCCGCTATTGTGTATTACTCTGATTATGATTGTGGATGTGTGTAAAGTTTGGATAACGCGGGGATGGTCTATTAGAGATCCTGGTTGAACCGTTGGTTATTTAGCGGTTCATCACACCATTCTGAACAGTGTGGAATTGGGGTGTGACATTTCCAACCTCTTTTGATAAAGATACTTAGTTAATAAGGGAATTATTGGAGGAAAGACGATTGAATTCAGATTAGATTCTGTTGCCAAGAAACCTCAGATGAAGTAATGGAGAATCCATTTTGAGATTGCTAAATAGATGGATTTGAGTCATGGTTTGTAAAAAGGGTACATGAGTAAGAAGTAAGAACTATCAAGAGCAGCTAGTAAATAGTAGATAGCGCTAGAACAGAGTTAAAGACCACTATATCGGTATGAATCTTGCCAAGACAAAAAATTTCTAAAAGCATATCTAAGAGTGGATACAAGGATGAATTCAAAAATTATGGCACTGATAATATTCAGATTAGTACAATTAATACTGAGTTATTTCCAATGTCGAACGAGATGATTAAGTAAGGACCAAGGGAGTTTGGCAAAATTGATAAGAATACAAGTATATACCCTACTGCTTATAAGTAGACATGTTGGATATGTGAAAAGTAACCAATCAAAAGATGTCCTTCGAGGTATATGAAAAAGAGATCAGGATAGAGCAGCAGTGATAAAAGAGATGTAAGCTAATGAGTGTAATATGGGATTATTGGTGTAAGCTAATGAGCTTTTCGGGATATGAGATTATTGACAATAGTCTTTGAAAAATCATAAGAGATGAAGGCGCTAGACATGCTCTTAAGACCTTTATACCTAAGTTTGCTAGTTCGATTCCCTTTTCGACTAGAGGTGGTGTTAAATGGATGCTACGGACCATGTCTGATTCATATTGATGGACAGGATTTGAATACAACTTAATTCAACTCGAGACGGTAAACCTTGACGTTATCTTGGGAATAGACTGATTGTCTGAACACTACAAAACTGTTATGTTCATAGAAAAGGTTGTCATTTAAGAGCAAAGACGACATAATTTAGTTTTATTGAAAGTACATTGCCCAGGAAGCAGAAGCTTATCCTCTCTACACCTAAGGCAAATAGATGCTTTGAAAAGAAAGGAATTTGGATATATGGTATCTGTGGTGGATGTTACTAAAGAAACACCACAGATGGAAGATATAGAAGTAGTACAAAAATTCTCTGATGTATTTTCAAGAGACTTACCTGGATTGCCACCCGATAGAGCCATGGAGTTCGTTATAGACCTTTTACCCGGAGCCATACCTCTGTCAAAGGCACCTTATAGAATAGCTCCTACAGAGTTAAAGGAACTGAAGACTCAACTATAAGAGTTATTAGACAAAGGTTCTAATCTATCAAGTATTTCATCACGGGGAGTGCCAGTTCTATTCGTGAAGAATAAGGATGATAGTGTTCGACTGTGTATAGGCTACCAAGAATTAAATAAGCTCACCATAAAGAATTGATATCCATTACCATGGATTGATGACTTGTTTAATCAGCTGCAAGGTGCAAAGGTATTCTCCATGATCAATCTACGGTCAGAATACCATCAATGAAAGATTAAGGACAACGATATTCCGAAGATAGATTTTAAAACCAGGTACGGACATTATGAGTTCCTAGTCATGTCATTTGGTTTGACCAATACACTAGCATCTTTTATGGAGCTTATGAACCAAGTATTCCATTACGTGTTGGACATTTTGGTGATAGCTTTTATCGATGATATTTTGGTTTATCCCAAAGATGAGGAAAGTCATGCAACGGATCATAGAGCAGCCTTACAATAGTTGAGAAATGAGAAGCTTTATGCCAAGTCCAAGAAGTGTGAGATTTGGTTAAACAAAGTGAACTTCTTGGACCACATAGTTTCATAGAAGGGATAAAAATGGACCCCAGTTAGATAAAAGAAATCGTAGGGAAAAAAACTCCTAAGAACATTGTAGAGATTAGAAGTTTCTTAGGATTAGCTGGTTATTACAGATGATTCATAGAAGACTACTCCAGGATCACAGTGCATCTTACCAAGCTAACTAGGAAGGGGGGAAAAGATCGTTTGGACTGACAAGTATGAGGAGTATTCCAGACTCTAAAAGCAAGATTGATATTATCTACCATCTAGATCGTTCTAGCACCAGGAGAACCTTTTACCCTATGCACCGATACTTTTGGACTGGGTCTAGGATGCAGGTTGATGCAAAGTGAATAAACAATTACATATGCTTCCAGACAAATGAATGAGCATGAGAAGAGTTACCTTACTCATGACTTGGAGTTAGCGACGGTAATTCATGCAATTGAGACTTGGAGACATTATCTATACGAAGAAGAATTTTAGATTAATTCGGATTACAAGAGTTTTATTTATCTCCTCACCCAGAAAGAGTTAAACATGAGGCTAAGGAGATGGTTGGAACTCCTGAAGGATTAAGACTACGATATTCAGTGTTACCCAAGCAAGGCTAATGTGGTAGCTGAGGCTTTGAGTAAAAAGGGACATAATGAAGCCAAAAGGAGGACCTATTACAAACGTCGCCTTGTGTTCCATAGCAACAGTTTCAGATTTGAAAAGAGAACAGCATATAACAAAAACTCATGATGATCCAATTTACGAGAACTTATGGATGAACTTATAGAGCAATAGTTTTTCGCTTGCATTCGCAGCATTAAAGATCGTCTCTGATTTGATGGACAAAGTAGAAGCTGTAATTCTATTGGACCCGTATCTAAAGACAATACAAGAAGATTTGGAGAAAGACAAATCAAATCCTGATTTTACATTAAATTGAGATAAGGTCCTAAGATATAGAGGACAGTTAAGTATATCTAAAAGCGAAGATTTGGACCTTCGATAGATAATAATGCTAAAAGCTCATTCCACACCTTATTCAATACATCTCGGTAATACAAAAATGTACCACGACTTTAAGAGATTATACTGGTGGAGAGGAATGAAAGCAGATGTGGCTAAGTACGTGTTCGAATGTCTGAACTGTTGACAAGTAAAGGTTGAAAGATAAAGATTAGCAGGCTTACTACAACTACTATCGAAGCCAGCTTGGGAGTGTTACTACATTATAATGGACTTTGTCACTGATTTACTGCTAACTCTTAGATTAGTTGACACAGTTTGGGTAATTATCGATCGTCTGACTAAGACAGCTCGCTTTATTGCTATACGGCCTCAGTATACCTTGGAGTGGCTAGCCAAGCTGTATGTGGATAACATTGTCAGATTAAATAGTATGTCGGAGAGCATAGTATCTGACAAAGACCCACGTTTTACTTAAAAGTTTTGAAAAGGATAACAAAAGGCAATGAAAATAAAGTTGAAGTTTAGCACTGCATTTCACCCTCAAACTGACAAACAGTCGGAGCAGATTATACAGATCCTAAAAGATATGCTCTGATACCAAGGTTTCACACCCAAATTTTAGATGAACCAGAAGTATGATGAACCATCAAAAGTACTAATTATTTAATGCCAGGATCTCGAAAGACTGTGCCAATAATCTAAACCAAATACACATTTCCACATCAATTAGAGATAATAAAGTAAATAAGGGAAGTCTTATTAATAATGAACTGAGGTCTAACTTGATATATATTTATTTATCATGTTAGACTCAGTTCATTATCAATAAGACTGCTGCTATTTATTTTATTTTCTCTGATTGATGTGGAAATGTGTATTTGGTTTGGATTGTTGGCACGATCTTTCGAGATCTTGGCATTGAACCGTTGATACTTTAATGGTTCATCACATTTCATATTTGTCTAGAACTGGGGTATGATAGCACACCTCCCAAGTACTAGGTGTACTGAGGTGTACATAGAGAGGAGGTGTCACACCCCAATTCTACACCAACTAAAATGGTGTGATGAACCGTCTATGATCCAACCGTTCAACCAGGATCTCGAATAGACTGTGTCCTTTTGCTTAAATCATACACATCCACAACCATAATCAGAGTAAATAAAAAATAGCAGAAGTCTTTAATATTAATGAACTGAAAATCTAACAGTGATAACATAAATAAATTATCCAATTATCTTCAAATGACTAAAATATAAAATAAAATAAATTAATCAATTATATCTTTTGAATAATCCAACTAATAAATCTAATTAAAGACGCATGATTGCATTCGCACGACGAATCATGCGACTCCATCATAGCTTTTGCATCCATCGTCGCAACATGTCCGTACATCGGAGCATTCATATAGTCTTCTACAGTAGTACCTGCATCATCAATTAAAATATTCAACGTCGAAAGGGTGAGTACACATCATGGCTCAGTGAGCAAACAAAACAATACAATAAACATATGCATGCATTCAATTCATATCTTTGGTCTGGTTCATAAGTTTACAATGTGCAATAGAAAGGATAGGTAGCCGCCGCACCTCTATACACGAGTGTGTGAAGCCGCCCAATGGATCAAACACCATTGTCGTCTCACATGCACCCACCATGGAATAGAGATAGAGCTAAAGAGTCTGGATCAAACACCGCATGACACTTCCCTTGATGCCCTACCTATACTAATACGTAAGCCCCTATTGACGAGGGCTTGCAAACTGGGCTTGCAACTTACCAATCTTAATGTCAAACAGTGTATCCAAGGCTTCACCCCAGCATCCCTCAATACGTCCATAGAGATAGAGCTAAGGCCCCCCGACAAAGTCAGAGACTACACGGTCCGAGACCACCTCCCCTGATGCCCTACGACATAATAGTTCTGCTAAGGTAATGGTGATACGACGATGTCAGTGGACAAGACTTGAGTAGAGATAGAGGTAGAGTCTGGTGACTAGGATGAACCACAGTGTCACGTCCTCCCCCTGACGCCCCACTCGCATCAAGTACACTAACCACATACGTACATTTACATGCCTATTTGTATCATCATCATCACATCACGTTATAATTAAAACGGGATTAAATATGCATGAGCAGTAATAACAGGAATATTGGATGACATGTGAAATGCACAATACACGCATACAAGCATAGAATCATTCATGGCATTGGACTCGATAAATAAAAATAGTTTATTATTAGCCCATTAATTTAGGTCTTGTTCCCTCACCTTTGATTGATAGTAGATCCTCGTTCAAGTTTTATAATTCATTTTTAGATCACTTGAAAACCTAACAAGTTGATAGATTTTTAATTAGAATTAATTCCCATGTGTTTAGACTAACAGAAACTGAGGGGTCGCAGGTGTGGCAGCACCTGTGGTCTCAGTCTCTACGACCACAGGGCATGGGGTCGCAGGGTAGGGTGGACATACTCCGACCACACGTGCGACTACACCCTTCCTGGAAACTTCCCGAGGGCATGTAGTCGGATATGTGTGTTTTGTGGGGTCGGACATCATGCGACCTCATGTGCGACCACATGTGTTATGGTCGACCTTTCACTCTAAATTCCATTCATTCATGTTTGAATCCTTTGGCTTATCATCATGGTCCTTCCTATGATTGTTCTATGGCTCAAAACTACTATTTTATACACCATCCATTGTCCACATAATTTTCTCCATGGATTCTCTTGGAATTTATCCATGGATGGATGATTTGGGTTTCTCTTAATCCTATCTTCTTCATGAACTATCCTAGGCTCTCAATTTAACATGGAAAGTATGTTCATACCTTATGCTTGCTGAAGATTCAGAGTTTTCTCTGAATTTTCCTCCTCCTTAGTCTTCTTCTTCAATTTTCCTTCTCTTCCTTCTCTTCTCTTTCTCTCACTTTCAATTAGAGTTCTAAAAGGGTGGAAGAGGCTAAGGGACATCCTATTTATAGAGGAAAACCCTCCATAATATGCCCTAATGAGTTTAGGAAAGAATCCCCTTTGGATTAGGAAGGTTTCCTAAATTCGGTTTCTGACTGGGTTCCGTGGGGTCGGAGGTGGAGTCGCAGAATCCGTCAACCCTACCTTTTGAAATGTCCAACCACATGACCAAAATTCATGTGGTTGGACTATTTTGAGGTGGGGTCGATCACACTTGTTTAGACATGCGACCACACGCTCATAATTGACTGTTTTTGGGTTGATTTCATACCTGGTCTTGTGGTTTCTTCACGTACTTGGTCCACTTAGCTCGACCATGATAGGTAGACCTGGTACAAGGTGGTAAGACCGATTAGTTTGATGCGGGTCTTACAGGGGGAGCTTACTACATATTCATTTTTGCCCCTAGGCGGACTTTTTTTATTGCAATAGAGTATAAGTGCTTGGAATCATTAGGTGACACAGTATAGTCCTTTGTGTTGATGCATTTTGGTGGAGTAGTCCATAAATGAGCAGTGTTGTGGCAGTCAGAGGACAGAGTAGCCAGTGATGATGTTAGATTTATGTAGTTGTGTGAGTTTGGTTGCTAGAAATACTTTTCTACATCAGTTTGTTATTAGAAATAATTACTATAATCATCTATGACAGTGTCAGAGTGTAGTTTCCTTTGCTCTGGTGATATGCAGAGTTGTATTATTCTTATTTGATTGTAGAGGATAAGCAAATTAATACCTAGTGGTGGTCACTATTGAGTGTGATAGACATTTGTTTATTGGAGTATATCCCTTGAGGTATTTATTGTGTAGCATGAGCAATGATGGATGGACAAGGACCAGTAGGGCAATTGAGTTTTCAACTCATAGAATTGAAAAGATGCATATGGGCATTCCTATGTAGTTTGAACACTCACACTTATAGGATTGGAAAGATGCATATGGGCACTCCTATAGGTGTTTGTATCCCACATTAGGAGAGATTTCTCAAGAGATGGAGCTGTGTAACAAGGAATATGAAGTGATCTTCAATAGCTAAAGATGTGAGATTAGAAGAGCTAGCAATGGCAAGTTAATAGCTTCAGAGCAGAGATCTTCAGAAAATCTGTACACTATGACAAAAACTGTTGAAAATTCATTCATGGTTTTCTCAAAAAGCAATGAGAAGCTTATGGTGAGGGGAGCTCACTATGTGTCATAATAGTGCTGTCACACCCTAAAAATATTGATTTAAAATTTTTTTCTTTTGGGATACGACTAGATCAACACCTTAGTTTGGATGTGACCCCATCAGGACTTCATAAGCGGTGCATACATATACCAACCTCCACTAGTACAATGCTACAATCATAATCTAGAGTAATAAATAACGAAAGGTACTAAATAACCGTAAGCACACTAAAAAGGTGAGGGAACAAGACCTAAACTAACTGGATAATAACAAACAATTTTTTTATTTCGTCTAATACCATGAATGATTCTATGCTTGTATGCTTGTAATGTGCATCTCACATATCATCCAATATTACTGCTATTTTTATTCATGCATATTTACTTTATTGTTTCTACCATATTGATGGATGATGATAGGAATAGACATGTGCTTTTTGAGTGTGATTGGTGTGCTGTGTGGGAAGGGTGTTTGATCCCTAAATCATGCTTTACATTGACATCGTCTTATTGCCATTACTTTAGTGGAACTATTACATCGTAGGATATCAGGGAAGGTGGTCTTGGATCGTATGGTTTCTGATTTTGTTAGGGGGCCTTAGCTCTATCTCTATGGACATATTGAGGGATGCTGGGGTGAGGCCTTGGATACATTTGGATGGCATCAGGATTGGTTAGTTGCAAGCTCAGTTTGTAAGCCCTTGCCAGTAGGGGCTTACGTGTTAGTATGGGTAGGGCATTAGGGAAAATATTGGCGGTGTGTGATCCAGACACTTTAGTTTTATCTCTATTCCATGATGGGTGCATGTGGAACGACAATGGTGTTTGATCCATTGAGCGGATTCACACACTCGCATATAGAGGTGCGGTGGCAGCCAATCCTTTCCATAGCACATTGTAAACTTAAAATCGGATCAAAGATATGAATTAAATGCATGCATATTTTTGCGCATTGTTTTGTTTGCTCATTGAGCCGTGATGTGTGCTCACCCTTTCAACGTCGAATATTTTTATTTGATGATGCATGTCCTACTGTAGAAGACTATGTGAATGTGCCATCGTATAAACACATGACGGTTATGGAAGTAGAAGTTGTGGAAGATGCGCATGATCCGTCATGCGAGAGCAACCAATGTGTTTTTGATTAGTTTAGTTATATTTTAGTACTGAAACATGTAATGGATTATTTACTTTATGTCTTAAGTTATTTAATGATAACCGGATTAAATATTTATTATATCACTGTTAAACCTCAGGTCATTAATTATAAAGACTTCTGCTTATTTATTATCTCTAATTATTACTGTGGAATGTGTTTGATTTAATATGGTGGATACGGCCTATACAAGATCTTGGTTGAACCGTTGATTTGTTAACTGTTCATCACACTGGTTAGTCCAGAGTTAGGGTATGACATCGTGGTTCATCTCGGTCCATGGCCTAAGGGCCTGTTTGCCTTACAGTTTTAAACTGCATTCACAATCTAGACTTAAACTGCGATTATTGGATCTTGAAAGGTTAGATTGACCTCTGATTTATTCCGTTAGACTCAGTTTTCATTACTCTTCAATTTGGAATATAAATTGTTGCATTTTGATACATTGGGAAAAGTATTTTTATAAAATAATGCCCTTTTAGAGCCCAATTTGTAGTATTTCTACTAGTTTTTCTTAAAGTTCTTGTACCATATTGATTGTTAAAGTAAAGTGCATGTGTTATTTGAATGTTTATTTGTATTTTAAAAACATTCATGGTTATATATATCTCACTAGTAAAGCAGATTGGGCTTTGTTCATATTATGGTGGAACTTGGTGAATCCCACCAAAGTGGTATACCTTGTTTTGTCATGATGTGTTCAAATTCAAGCGATTGGGTTTGTAGATGCTTTAAAAAAGGACAGTGTTCATCGAAAGGTGGCATTGTCCCAGTTTATTTAAATTATGATTTGTTCATGTTGTGTAAGGATTGTGTGGGACCACCAAAGTGGAAAACTAGATTCTATCATGACATGCTCAAATATAGTATTTATGCATTTATAAACACAACAAAGAAGGATAGTTCTCATCCAAATGTGATATTGCCAGGATTTTCACTCTTGTGGAAGCAACAAAGAATGATATTGTCCACCCAAAGGTGGCGGTGTCAAAGATCATGTATACGCATGCACATAGATGAAGGATCTTGACTTTAAGAGTTTTATACATCCAAAGGTGGTGGAATTTCTGAGAATCATTATCCCTTCATAGTTATTACACATATAGTAAGAGGACTAGTGCGCTCTTGTCTCAAAGGATGAGGGTGTAGTTTCGGTTGACTCTTAGTAAGAGGACTAGTGCATTTTTGTCCCAAAGGATGATGGTGTAGTTTCGGTTGACTCTTCAAAGGAAATGAACTTACATATATCTAATAATTACTAGTTCAATTTATCTTGTGTGTATGTGTCATTATTTCATAATATTTGTATTACATTATGTTAGAGATTATATAATGATCAAATACCTCAAGATGCTTGTCATTAGCGATTAGTTCTATGGATTGATATGAAAATTGAAAACTAGTCTAGGAATGTTTAACCTAAATGTACTCAACAAAGATTGTATCTGATTTGTAGAAATGTTCAATCCCTAAGATCAGGTAAATAAATGTTCAGATGAGGAACATTAAAAATAGATGTTCAGAGTGAAATCCAAAGAAATTTTGGTGTTTAAAATGGGGTGGAGAGATGTTTTATTCTCAAGCTTGTCTGTACCAGTTTTAATGTTTTAGGATGATAATGGAGTGTGAAGAAGCACAACTTGAAGCTAGTAAGCTTTCCTAATAAACTCAATGATATATAATCTCTGTAAGTAACTCATCGGAATCTTGTAGATGATTCACTTGATTTTCTTTTCCTCACCTTGACTACAAAGTCAGATCCTAGGGACCCAAAACCCCAAAAGGATAGTGGATTGAAGATGAGTTGATTCCCTTTGCATTAAGGGAAGAAAGATAAATGAAAAGAAAAGGAAGGAATGCTAATGTCATAGTACATAAGGCATATTCTTGTAAAGGTCAAAATTTTTTGACAAGATAAATGATAGTATGGAATTAAATAATGTCGAATTAATGTACTGTACTCATAACAGACATGTGGAGAGAGATTATAAAGTTGAGCAGGTTTAACTGGAAAAGAAAGTATGATATTTTAAGAAGGTGTTGGAAATTAAAGAATTAAGTACTAGAAGTAGTCTAAACCTATAGGAATAACAAAACCTTAATTTTTTCAGTACTTTACCTAACGTTATAAGTTAGACTGTATACCCTTAATCCCATCTTTAGTATAGACATTTAGGACTCTTATCTAAGGAAAGACTATAAAGGGCTGTAAAAAACAGTACTCTGAAAAACCCCAACTTTTATTAAAAATTCTAACATTTTCGTCACTTAAAAATTATTAGAAACTATAAAGCAACTAGAGATTGATAAGTATTAGCTACGGATCCAAATCGTTTCCTCCCGGGGGTTTGGGAGGAGACTCGGCTACCACCAGCCGATGCCCGATACGTGGGCGTTGATTGGACCGAGTCCTCCCTTTGAGCCAGTAAGGTGAGCCGACAGGGATTGTCGGCTTATGCACCAACTTGGATGGAGGACTCGAGACAACCGACGCCCATATATCGAGTACTGGTGATAGTCGAATCTCCTCCTAGACCCCTAGGAGAAACTATTTGAATTCACCTGCCACAGGCACAGATACAGGGCATGTACACAATGTTCTTTTATGCCAATATGAGCCTTATGGCTAGTGTTACGTAGAGATAAGGTTCAACTATAAAGGAGAAAAGACAACGTTTCCAGATAAGCCACTGTCTAAACAGTTTAGGAGAGAGAAGAAAAGATATGATTACAATTTACAAGAGGAACAGAGGCAAAAAAGTCGTCATTTGGTCTAATCGCTTTCTATAAAGTATTGGACCACTCAGATCCGAATCGTCTCATGCCTGTACTTCAGGGAGGAGGAAGACACCCCCGTCGGATGGCCAACATGTGGCTCTCGAGAAAATCCTAGCCCTACGTCCGAGCTGACACGCCCTGTCAGCTCGATTTGTCGGCTAGATGTCGACTCAGACATAGGATTTGGATTTTTTTAAGAGCTATGTGTCGGCCATCGAACGGGGGCGTATCCCTCCTCCCTAAAGTACAGGGAGGAGACGATTTGAATTCGGACCTCTCACTGTCTGATTTCTTAGAAGTATAAACAATTTGAAACGTGTAAAAGTCGTAACTTGGTCTAATCGCTTTCTATAGAACAGATCTGGAACACGTCATCCACCAGATACAGGTCCTTCATTTGGTCTAGTAGCTTTCTATAAAGTACAGGACCTCACTGTCATCGAAAACCAAATGTGCAAGTCACCCCTCGCATGCATGCACATGGTGCCCAAAAGAAAATCTGACAGCAAATATTTTTGTTTTTTGTTTGTTGATTTGGTTTCCAGCAAAATGTCATAGGTTCTATTTAAAAGTAAGAAAAAAATTCCTTCATATAAAATAATATGCATAATCTAGAATTTATGTCAGTTTTGATACATACATCAATAATTCATGTTCCCTATAAGGGTTCAATTAAAGGTGTCAAAAATAAAATCGAATCGTGTACTAAAATCAAATGAAAACATTTAAATCGAAATCATGAAATCGATTATTAAATGGTTCGATTTTGATTTTAGAAATGAAACAGTTTAGTTAAATGGTTCGATTTTGATTTTAAGAATAAAACCGTTTAAACTGACTACTTCGAACCGTTAAAATCGATTAAACCTTTACTTAAATCCCTTTTTGCTAAATGTTTATATTTGTAAAAATAATTTATATTTTAATGCTTTTCTCATGGCATAATTTTAAATCGTAAGTCTATTTTCATATACGATTAAAATTATTTTAATGATTTTCGTGGTTTTCCCTCTACTTTATTTTTAACTCTCTACCTCTCCCTCCCGGCAACGAAACAGTTTAAAAATCAAAATATCGAAACTAATTAAAAATCCATTTTGGTAAGCATTTTGAAACAGTTTAATAAATGTTTCGATTTTGATTTTACTTATTACATACCGAATCGATACCAAACCATGCCGTTAAACCAAAATCGTACCGTTTAACATCCCTAGTTTTAGTTTGATTGTAAAGGGAATTAAAGAAAAAGAACGTAAAATTTTTATAGGTTTAAATATAATTATATAAATTATTTAAAATTTTTATCATATCAAATAATAATATTTATTAGATGAAAAATTATTTTAATTTTTGAATGTAAAATGAAATATTAGTTAATAATTAAATGTAAAATAATTTAAAATTAATTACATAATTATGTAATAATAATTGATATAATAATTACAAAAAATTTATTTTATTACATTTAAAATTTTAATCAACTTTTTGTTTAATTCTTCTTACTATCAATTTTACCTCCGCCGAAAGTTGGCAGATGCTCTGGCCATTCAATATTGTATAAAAATCGTCTCCTGCGGTCCTATCGTCTGCCAAGGGCTGGATTTTAACCGGCCCACCCTCCAATGTATTGGTAGGCGGTCAGACTGATCCCCAAACTTTAGATCGATCACAAGACCGTCCTACCGCAGGAAACGATCTCCTTCATTCAATATTGTTGGATGTGTCATATTTAATGATGAATCCATTGGATTGGTTGGCTCTACTAAGTAGACAATAATTTCTTCGAATTCGTGCCCAAAAGTCGGTGCCAGTCACCTCACTCATTAGGATATGTCTTGTCCTTCCACGTGCAAGTCAAGTGTATACTATACACGCAAAAAAGCAACCCGCCAAAATATTATTGAGAAACAATAAAGTTGCCTACCTTTGGATTTTCTTTTTTGTTTTTTTCCGTAAAACTACCTTTGGATTTCAATTTACAAAATATTATAATACATAGATGATTTTGTATGATAAATAATATCAGTTGATTTAGACAGCAGAGTAGTATTTAAGATGAAGGATAAAACAAATTGGGGTCATATCACAATCACATTCTCCTATATCATAATCGATATTGTCTTAAAGTCAGTATTTATCTCACGGATGCAATTAGTGATGATTCAAATTTGACTCCAAGATAATACAGTCTTGATTTTCGATAGTAAACGTGCACTTGTTTGATGCACCCTTCAGAGAATGTCGGAGTTGTATTCAGGCTAAATGCAAATTTTGGTATAAAAAAAAAAAAGTGTTTAAAACTAAGGGAACCAAAGGTGCATGTACACAAAGAGTGAAAGAGAGAGAAGATGGTAGATATTTTGTCAAAAACATATATTGTTAAGGCTTCCTCCTCTATTTACAAAAGAGCATATGTCTATATAGCGTTCCCCATAGTAAGGGTGTATCCCTTCCAATCAACGGCTCAAATCTTAAGATCTGAATTTAAGAACAAAGATCACATCCTTTCACAAGTATGCATCCTTAAGGAACAAATGTACCTTTCCAATCTAATGGCTTTGATTGTCTGACCTCAATCCTAGCGATGGGATCGCACCTCTTTGTTAAAAATGTGTCCCTATGAATAGATATGTTCATCTACTAGTGGATCTGGTCCAGGTCAAATGGGTTGAACCATTTCCGAGCTAACTGTAGTATAAAAATTAATCCAGCCCATCCGAGATCCAAAAAATAAATCTTAGGCTTGACCTGCAACTGCACCGCGCCACAACCGACTGGCCGGCTTAGTGCACAAGAGTGTGAAAAGCAACCCAGACCGGGTAATTTACCTTAGAGGTACCCGACGTTTTGAGAAATCATACTAGAGGTACTTCACATTTTAAAAATAATGCCAGAGGTACCTCTTTTCATATTTCCAACATTAACCCTACCTAACGTTAACATCCTCCAAGTTAACCGTTAGATCTACCTCAAACTTTCAGGGACTGATCGTTTTTTGTTGAACTACCTTTATTTGGTTTTTAATTGTTGATACACCTGCCAGAAAAGTAGAAAGTTAGGGTACAAAAATTTCACCGGAGGTGTGTACCATATAGTCAAGATTTGTGGCTCGTTGATGAGCAACCGCTGGTGAGGAAAGGTCACGAGAGAAGACAGGGGCAAGAAAGGGGGTGGGAAATCAAGACAACGATGACACATGGGGAATCTGAGTGGTGAGTCATTGCGGTGACGGGATGATCAGAACGAGAGCCAAAGGGTACTAAGAAAGTTATGCTAAACAGGGGTACATTTGAAAGTATAAAAATAAAAGGTACCCCAAGCGTAATATGTATGAAATGTGAGGCATTCCAAATATAATATGAATGAAACGTGAGGTACCTCTAGTATGATTTTTGAAACGTAAGGTACCTTTGGTATAATTTCTCAAAACGTTAGGTGCCTTTGGTATAATTTACCTATATATATATATATATATATATATATATATATATATATATATATATATATATATATATATTGCTGCCCCAAAGTCTCTTCCACTTCCCATGTAGGAATAAAGAAATAAACTTACCTTAGTTAAAGCAATCACTAAGGGATCTTGGGTTTTAACCTTACCGAACTCACCTCAAAAGCAATACATTAAGGAAAAATGAAACAAAAGATAGCTATTATTTTGGAAACTTTAATTTAAACAAATAAAGTACAACATTCCCTACAAGTTTCAAAATACCGATAAACAAATGATAACCTGAACAAATTAGAACAATAAGACACGTCATCACATATGTCTTTTGGATTGAATCTGCACTAGGTCTGGCAAGCCATACTACAGAGTACGAGTGGAGTCAAACTCATTGAACCTTTCCTTGCTGGTGTAGCCGACTATCCTATCAATTCCATGTCCTATCATTCGACCGTTCAGTATACCCTTTCCGTAAATGGACATATGACCCTGTCTTCATCTTGGATCATGAATGTCTAGAGAATTCATCCATAAAATTCTTATTAGAGGGCCACACCTCCTATATTCACTTAGGTCAGCACATAGCATGCACCACGGTTAACATACCCCAACAATTCATGGGCATTTCTGATTAAGAGTTTCAAAACTCATCATCGGATCATCACGGTGTGTGCTATATTTCCATCTAACCGGAATAAGCAATACTTGATATACTGCTTAAGTCATCCAAGTGTCTTCGTACTTATCCTTTGAACCTAATTCCAAGGATCTCCTCTTACATAGGTTGGATGTTTATCAACTTGACTCATGAATCTTGTACCTTAAGCCTATTCCTTCAGATGTATTATAGATAATCTTTGTAAACCATAGCTTTGTTAGCATATCTGCTATATTTCTAACTTAACGAAGTCAATCGCAATGGTACCGTCTTCTACATATTGTTGCACCAAATTATGTCTAAAGTGTATATGCCTTTTCATAAAATTATATACCTTACCCTTAGCCTTGGCGATTATTGTCTGATTATCATTGTGAATATGAATAGGTGGCATAAGCATTTGCCACAATGGTATATCCACTCCTAGATTGCTAAACAATTCAATTTTTGAACCCCTTTTTTAAAGCCACAAACTCAGCTTCCATTGTAAAACTTGTCCCACTGGACTGTTTAATCTGTTTCCATGAAATCACACCTCCACATAAAGTGAACTCGTAACCACTAGTAGTTAGAGTTTCATTTGAATAAAAAATACAATTCGCATCACAAAATCATTCAAGAACAACCTGGTGACCACTATAGTGTAAATCATAATCCACGATACCCTTTAAATACCTTAATAAACGTATCAATGCATCCCAATGTTCTAGTCCTAGGTTTTTTTTTTTTAAACTGACTTAATTCCCTATAGTTAGGGCAATATTAGGTTGAGTACAATTCATTAAATACGAAACCAAACCAATAATTTGAGAATGTAGTTTTTGAGATTTTGGTTCTCCCTCATACATTTGTAAATGATAATCAACCAACAACAGAATACTTAATGGTTTGTCATCAAAATGACCCACTTTATAAGTACACTTTTTACGTAACATGCTTCAGATAGAATAAGGGGTTGTTTGATAAAACTTCAACTCTGGGATTCTTACTTCTGGTTCAAATTTCTACTCCAAGTTCAAAAGGATTCAAGAGTATGAGGGAGTAGAAACATGTTTGTTAGCCTAATTTAGTCATGGACTCCAGAGTAGCGGTGGGGGGTGGCGGATGGTGGCACTAGTGGTGAGTGGTGATAGTTGGTGACGGTGGTGGTGGGTGGGAGGTGGTGGTGGGTGGGAGGTGGTGGTGAAGGGTGGCGGTGGGTGGGTGGGGGTGGTGGAAGGTGGTGGCGGTGGTGGTGGGTGGTAGTGGATGGTGGTGGCGGTTGTGGTGGGTGATAGTTGGTGGTGGTGGTGGGTGGTGGTGGCGGTGGTTGGTGGCTAGTGGTGGTGGCGACGGTAGGTGGCGGTGGGTGGTGGTGGCAGTGGTTGGTGGCTAGTGGTGGTGGCGACGGTAGGTGGCGGTGGGTGGTAGTGGATGGTGGTGGCGGTGGTTGGTGGTTGGTGGTGGTGGCGGTGGTGGTGGTGGGTGGTGGTGGTGGTGGTTGGTGGCTGGTGGTGGTGGCTATAGTAGGTGGCGGTGTGTGGTGATTGAGGATGGTAGTGGTGGCGGTGGCGGTGGGTGGTAGTGGATGGTGGTGGCCGTGGTGGGTGGTTGGTGGTGGTGGCGACGAGGGGTGGTGGTGGTGGCGATGGTGGTGGGTGATAGTTGGTGGTGGTGGTAGGTGGTGGTGGCGGTAGTTGGTGCCTGGAGGTAGTGGCGATGGTAGGTGGCGGTGGGTGGTGGTGGCGGTGGTTGGTGGCCGGTGGTTGGTGGTGGTGGCAATGTAGGTGGCGGTGGGTGGTGATTGAGGATGGTGGTGGTGGTGGTGTTGGGTAGTGGTGGCGGTGGGTGGTGGTGGCGACAGTGGGTGGTGGTGGTGTGGTGGTGGTGCTGGTGGTGGCGACAGTGGGTGGTGGCGGTGGTGGGTGGTGGCTGGTGGGTTGTGGTGTTGGTGGTGGTAGTTGGTGGTAATAGTGGTGTGGGGTGATTTTTACTCCAAAATTATGCTCTGAAGTCGAAAAGCATTTATTTGATGCTCCAAAAAATTGGATTCTAGAGCTCATTTGGAGCCGGTTCACTCATGGATTCTCTAGAAGTCCGAACCGAATTACCAAAAGGCTTCTACTCCATTTATACTTCAGAAGTCAGAATCCAACTTCTGGAGTGTTACCAAACACCCTCTAATACTATTTTGTCTCCTAATAACATTAATTCTCAAAAGAACATTAGCTTCTCCTATATCTTTAGTGTCAAACTTGGACATGAGGAAAGCTTTAGTGGATTTAATGATATCAAGGCTTGTTCCCAAAATCACCATGTCATCCACATACAATATTATGAACACACCTCTATTGTCATGAAACTTACTATACAAAACACCTTTCAGAGTCATTTACAAGAAAATCATTTGAAACTAAGATATTATTAAAATTTTCATATATGTGTAAGTGTGAGGACATGTGAGGGAATTCGGATGATATCCTTGGGTTTAAAATTTTAGATTTGCCACCTAGATTAAGGTCTATGACCTCAAAATGTAGTCTTATCATAAGACAAGAATTCTATTGACTCATGACCCTAATATTGGCTTATGACCTTTATATTGGCTTTTGGTCTATATTAAAGATTGGGGTAAACATCAGGTTACAGTTATGGAAAGGGGTTAGGCACCCAAATTGTCCGATCGAGATCGGTTTCTTATGCCTTTCCTATGCTAGACTCTTTTGATTTGAACCAAATTTGGAATCGTCCAAATTGCCTACGTATGTCACACCCTAATTCCACACATTTCAGAATGGTGTGATCAACCGCTAATAAACCAACTGTTCAACTAGGATCTCAAATAGGCTATCCCCGCGTTATCTAAACTTACACACATCCGTGATCATAATCAGAGTAAATACACAATAGCAGAAGTCTTATAATAACATGGACTGAGAAACTAAGATGATATCAATAATTTAATAGCAAATTATTCTGGTTTCAACCGAGACATAAATATTTAAATACCAAATACTTGTCTTAATAAATCCAATAAAGAAACCTATAAAATATCTAATCAAATACACACGAGTTGCACTCGCAAGAGGAGTCGTATGTATCCTCTTCAGCTCCAGCTTCCATCGCCACTACCGTCCCGTACGCAGAAGCATTTATAAAATCTTCAACCGTATAACCTGCATCATCAACTAAAAATATTCGACGTCGAGGGGTGAGCACACATCACGGCTCAGTGAGTAGCCAAAACAATGCAATAATACATATACATGCTAATCCATTTATATCTTTGGTCCGGTTTAAAGTTTGCAGTATGCAATAGAAAGGTTTAGGTAGCCAAAGGTCACGTTTATTGACTCCGCCTCTATACATGAGTGTGTGATGTTACCCGAAGATCACGTTTATCGTCAACTCACATGCACCCAATCATAAACATTATATAACAAAGGTTACGTTTATTGCTATATAGTGCCATACCAACACGTAAGCCCCTGTTAGCGAGGGCTGCAAACTGGGCTCGCAACTAACCAATCCTAATGCCAAAAAGTGTATCCAAGGCCTCACCCCAGCATCCTCAGAATGTCTATAGAGATATAGCTATGGCCCCCCGGTAGAGTCAGAGACTACAAGGACCGAGACCACCTCCCCTAATACTCTACGACATAATAGTTCTGCTAAAGTAATGACGATACGACGATGCTGATGCACAAGACTTGAGTTAGAGATAGAGCTAAAGTGCTGAGACCCGCCAAAGGTTAACGTTTATTGACGTTCTCATCACACCTCCCCTGATACTCGCTCGCATCAAGTACACCAACCACACACATACAAGCACATCCCTATTTCTATCATCATCATAATCATCATGTTATAAACAATAAAGTAAATATGCATGAACAAGTAATAGAAATATTGGATGGCATGCTGTATGCACATTACAAACATATTCGCATAGAATCAAGCATAGCATAGGACTCAAGAAATAGAAAACAGTTTATTAATAACCAATTTAGTTTGGAGTTAAGGTTCCTCACCTTAGCTTTCTATAAGATACTTTTCCAAGCTTTAGAATCACATTTATAATGTTATTATATTGCTAGAAGACCTAACAAAGTCGATAGAATTTAATTAGAATTAATTCTCAATTTAAAAACTATTCTGTCAACTGAGGGTCGGAGGTAGGATCGATGGGTCTATCGACCCTTCCCTCTTTCTGGACTTTCCGAATGCTGAGGGTCGATGGTCAGGAATACCTAGGGTCGGATGGCCTATCGACCTTGGGTGCGACCCTTGGTGCACTCTGGTCCAATTTCCACTTTTAATCCATTCCTCGTGTTTGGGATCCTATGGCTTGCTCCTACATTCCATTCTACATTCATTCCATGGTCTGAAACCATGTATAACCCACCTAGATAGCATTCATGCACTTTCCTATGGTTTTCCATGGAAACCTAACCATGGGTTGATGGTTTGGGTTTCTCCGAGATCACACTCTCAACATTAACTAACCTAAGGTCTGTAGAAACTCATGGAATTAGTATCCATACCTGAGAAGATTAATCTTTCTCTGCAACTCTTCTCTTTTGGCTTAATTTCTCTTCCTTCCCTTTCTTCTTCCTCTTTCCTTCTCCTCTTTTTCTCTCAATTCGATTAGGGTTGTGAAAGGAGTGAAAGTGGCTTAGGGACGTCTTCTAAATAGAGTAGGAATATCCTAAAATAAGTCCCTTTGAGATTAGGAAAGAATCCCATTCGAAAATATGGAAATTTCCAAATTTCAATTTTCTGCGATAACCGAGGGTCGATGGGAGGGTCGATGATCCCGTCGACCCTAGGGGTATAAGTTGTCCGACCCTCCCTCCAAAACCAAGGGTCTGACTTTCTGTTTTGGGAGGTCCGACCCTGCTTAGCTGGGTATGTGACCCTTCCCCTATTTTAAGTGTTTTTGGGTCGATTTGATACCTGGGATCTCGATCTCCTTCACGCTCTTGGTCCATTTGACTCGACCATGATGGGTAAACCTGGTTCAAGGTGATAAGATCAGGTTAGATTGACACGGGTCTTACAACTCCCCCCAACTTATAAAAATTTCATCCTCAAAATTGTACGTACCTTCTGAATCAAATAAGTGAGGGTATTGCTTCCGCATAGCATTTTCTTCTTCCCATGTATTTTCTTCCATGTCTCTACTTTTCCATGTGACCTTAACATAGTAGATATCTCTGTTGCGTTGACGTTGAACCTTTCGACTAGTGATTTCTGTTGGTGTTACTTCAAACGTCAAATCATCAGTCAATTCCAGCAATTCCACTGTCAAAACATGCGTTGGATCCTTGACATACTTCTTCAATAGGGAAATGTGAAATACGTCATGCACACTTGACATAGATGGTGGTAGTGCTAATTGATAAGCCACTTTTCCACGCTTAGCTAGAATTTCATATGGCCCGACGTATCTTGGACTTAGCTTCCCTTTCTGTCCGAACCTCTTCAATCCTCGCATAGGCGATACCTTCAAAAATACTTTATCACCTACGGCGAACTCCAGATCTCTTCGTCGAGTATCCGCATATTGCTTCTAGCGGTTCTGAGCTGTTCTCACTCTTTCCTTGATGATGTCAACCACTCGACAAGTCTCTTCAACAAATTCCGGTCCAACAATACTATGTTCTCCAACTTCATTCCAAAACAAGGGAGTTCAACACTTCCTGTCATACAGTGCTTCATAAGGTGGCATCTGTATGGTAGCCTGATAGCTGTTATTATAAGCGAACTCGATCAATGGTAATCTTTCATCCCACGATCCTTTAAAATCAATCACACATGCTCGTAGCATATCTTCTAGAATCTGGATTGTACGCTCCGACTGTCCATCTGTCTGTGGGTGAAATGCAGTACTGAACTTTAACGTTGTACCCATAGCCTTTTGCAATCCTTCCCAAAACTTAGAAGTAAATCGTGGATCTCTATCGGACACAATGCTTTCTGGAACGCCATGTAATCGAACAATGTTATCCACATACAGCTTCGCTAACCTTTCCAGTGTATACTGAGGTAGTATAGGTATAAAGCAAGCTGTTTTAGTCAGACGGTCCACAATCACCCAAACTGCGTCAACTACTCGAGGAGTCAATGGTAGTCCTGTGACGAAGTCCATAGTGATACAGTCCCATTTCCATGCTGGTTTCGGTAATGGCTGCAACAATCC
>CM053276.1:77055242-77071207 GCA_028583415.1 Protea cynaroides | reverse complement strand
CTACCGGCCATTGGATAATCTTAAAAAGGCAGGATTGAACCTGCGCCATTAGATCTGGATATATCACGTCAACAAAAAACGAACTCGACGATATCCGTTAGATTCGGATCAGAGCCGCCGTAGTACCGCACATACGTCACACGGAATCAAGAGATGTCTTCATGAATCACGGTTCATTGTATTAACCTGCTTCCTTCCAACTAGAATGCGCACGATGGTATCAAGACGCCATCGCCGCGTAAAACCTGAGCCCGCCTTATCAGAGGCCATCCAATTTGGATCTTGACGACGTGGCTCAAATCCAGCCGTCCAATCGGTTTCTTTTCTCAATTATGATAATTACAGCAATAATCTTCAACTTCTGATAATTGCAAATAGGACCCTAAACTTCTTCAATATATTATTGTTTTCCCTGTATCATATATACTCACCGAGAGCTCTTATTTTTGCCATTTGTCGACCGTTTCGACGAGAATTGCGATATCTCCCTCATCCAAAGTCGGAATTGAGCGATTCAAGTTGCGTTGGAAAGCTAACTCGACGCTCTACATTTTTTCAATGTCGGATCTCCATAAATCTACTGCGGGACCCACCAAAAATAGGCCCAAAATTAAAAGTATATAAAACTTAGGAATTTGAACTTGAAACTTTGCGTGCATGCATGCCAAGTGCCGTGGGCTGCCGTGTTGACAAGTCACCTTGCCACCACAACCGTGGGTCCTACCCATAGTCTCTCTCCTCTTTCTCTTTCTAGTTTATCTCTCCTCAATCTCTCTCTACATCTTCCTTCTTCATGTAATGTTTCAAGATGCCACAACACTGTCTCATCATCAAAAACTTGGCCACATCACCAGAAACTATGCCACATCACCAGTAGGGTCCACAGACACTCTCTCTCATCAAACTAGATGTAAAATACCATTTCACTTGCTGCAAGGCATCTGAGACACACTATAAAAGATGTAAAACACTATAAAACCCAACTACAAGGTTGCTCTAGTTTTACCATTTGCATTGACACTCTCTCTCCTACACTGACACTCTCTCTCCTCATTTCTCTGATTGTATGCTCACAAACACTGTCACATCAGTCAAGTAGCCAACAATGACAACACAAAGTCCAACAATATGCACATGCCATGCTTAGAAGATACTATAATTATATCTTACCATGCTTACAAAATGCATATATATATATATATATATATATATATATATATATATATATATATATATATATATATATATATCTTACCATGCTTAGCACATGCCATATTTAAATGAATCTTTCCATATAGACATGATAATTGACATGTTTAGATAGAACATCTTATTTGGTAATAATTTAATTCATACAACATCTTAGTTGAACATGCCATATTTACACACTAGAAGACAAACTAGGAGTGAAGACGTGCATTTAGGCAGTCACATACTTGGTAAGGGCAAAAAAAGAAATAAATATAAATCTTTTTTGGGTAAATAAATAAATATAAATCTTAATGAAGAAAGATTGTGCCAAGCCAAACATTAAGGGTAGTTTTAGGATGATCCTTACCCCTCAATAACCCTAACCTAGAACAAGGTTACCCCTAACCTAGAATGAGATTACCCCTAACCTAGAACAAGGTTATCCCTTAGAACTAGAACAAGTCCTAAACCCTTAGAACTAGAACAAGTTCTACAACCCTTTAACCTAGAACAAGGTTATCAACCTTTAACCTAGAACAAAGTTATCATCCCCTTAGACCTAGAATAACCTCTAAGCCCCCACCTAGAATAGGTTACAAGACATCAAACCGGCCAAACTACACAGCTGATTCTTAACAAGAAACCCTAAGATACATGGGTCATTTGGGAAAAACTTTCAAATACGGACCCACGACCTATTTGGACTATCCATCCATCCATAAAGGTTAT
Source organism: Protea cynaroides (assembly GCA_028583415.1). Lineage (NCBI taxonomy): Eukaryota > Viridiplantae > Streptophyta > Magnoliopsida > Proteales > Proteaceae > Protea > Protea cynaroides. Next base: position 77,069,287 of record CM053276.1, on the reverse strand, counting down.
TCACTATTTATCTACAAACCCATTAGACTCCTTAAATCATCCATCATCCATATCCATCACCTATATCCATACCCATAGAATCTCCAAGCCAATCAAGCATAAACTTCAAACTTAAACAAAGAATCTAATCAAACCAAGAATAAATCACAAGCATAAACTTTAATCACACTTGAACTATGATGCTGAACCTGATTTCAGATGATTCCCAAGATACGTTGTAAGACCCGGGTCAATCTAACCCGGTCTTATCACCTTGAACCAGGTTCACCCATCATGGTCGAGTCAAATGGACCAAGGGCGTGAAGGAGATCGAGATCCCAGGTATCAAATCGACCCAAAAACACTTAAAATAGGGGAAGGGTCGCATACCCAGCTAAGCAGGGTCGGACCTCCCAAAACAAAAAGTTAGACCCTCGGTTTTGGAGGGAGGGTCGGACAACTTATACCCCTAGGGTCGATGGGATCATCGACCCTCCCATCGACCCTCAGTTACCGCAGAAAATTGAAATTTGGAAATTGCCTTATTTTCGAATGGGATTCTTTCCTAATCTCAAAGGGACTTATTTTAGGATATTCCTACTCTATTTAGAGGACGTCCCTAAGCCACTTTCACTCCTTTCACAACCCTAATCGAATTGAGAGAAAGAGAGGAGAAGGAAAGAGGAAGAAGAAAGGGAAGGAAGAGAAATTAAGCCAAAAGAGAAGAGTTGCAGAGAAAGATTAATCTTCTCAGGTATGGATACTAATTCCATGAGTTTCTACAGACCTTAGGTTAGTTAATGTTGAGAGTGTGATCTTGGAGAAACCCAAACCATCAACCCATGGTTAGGTTTCCATGGAAAACCATAGGAAAGTGCATGAAATCTATCTAGGTGGGTTATACATGGTTTCAGACCATGGAATGAATGTAGAATGGAATGTAGGAGCAAGCCATAGGATCCCAAACACGAGGAATGGATTAAAAGTAGAAATTAGACCAGAGTGCACCAAGGGTCGCACCCAGGGTCGATAGGCCATCCGACCCTAGGTATTCCTGACCATCGACCCTCAGCATTCGGGAAGTCCAGAAAGAGGGAAGGGTCGATAGACCCATCGACCCTAGCATCGACCCTACCTCCGACCCTCAGTTGACAGAATAGTTTTTAAATTGAGAATTAATTCTAATTAAATTCTATCGACTTTGTTAGGTCTTCTAGAAATATAATAACATTATAAAGGTGATTCTAAAGCTTGGAAAAGTATCTTATAGCAAGCTAAGGTGAGGAACCTTAACTCCAAACTAAATTGGTTAATAATAAACTGTTTTCTATTTCTTGAGTCCTATGCTATGCTTGATTCTATGCGAATATTTTTGTAATGTGCATACAGTATGCCATCCAATATTTCTATTACTTGTTCTTGCATATTTACTTTATTGTTTATAACATGATGATGATGATGATGATGATGATAGGAATAGGCATGTGCTTGTATGTGTGTGGTTGGTGTACTTGATGTGAGCGAGTATCAGGGGAGGTGTAATGAGAACATCAATAAACGTTAACCTTTGGCGGGTCTCAGCACTTTAGCTCTATCTCTAACTCAAGTCTTATGCATCAGCATCGTCGTATCGCCATTACTTTAGCAGAACTATTATGTCGTAGAGTATCAGGGGAGGTGGTCTCGGTCCTTGTAGTCTCTGCTCTACCGGGGCCTTAGCTCTATCTCTATGGACATTCTGAGGGATGCTAGGGTGAGGCCTTGGATACACTTTTTGGCATTAGGATTGGTTAGTTGCGAGCCCAGTTTGCAGCCCTCGCTAACACGGGCTTACGTGTTGGTATGGCACTATATAGCAATAAACGTAACCTTTGTTATATAATGTTTATAATTGGGTGCATGTGAGTTGACGATAAACGTGATCTTTGGGTAACATCACACACTCGTGTATAGAGACGGAATCAATAAACACGACCTTTGGCTACCTAAACCTTTCTATTGCATACTGCAAACTTTAAACCGGACCAAAGATATAAATGGATTTGCATGCATATGTATTGTTGCATTGTTTTGGCTACTCACTGAGCCGTGATGTGTGCTCACCCCTCGACGTCGAATATTTTTAGTTGATGATGCAGGTTATACGGTTGAAGATTTTATAAATGCTTCGCGTGCGGGACGGTAGCGCGATGGAAGCTGGAGCTGAAGAGGATACACACGACTCCTCTTGCGAGTGCAACTCGTGTGTATTTGATTAGATATTTTATAGGTTTTTTTATTGGATTTATTAAGACATGTATTTGGTATTTAAATATTTATGTCTCGGTTGAAACCAGAATAATTTGCTATTAAATTATTGATATCATCTTAGTTTCTCAGTTCATGTTATTATAAGACTTCCGCTATTGTGTATTACTCTGATTATGATCACAGATGTGTGTAAGTTTTGATAACTCGGGAATAGCCTATTTGAGATCCTGGTTGAACCGTTGGTTTATTAGTGATTCATCACACCATTCTGAAATGTGTGGAATTAGGGTGTGACAACTTGGTATCAGAGCATCTCAGGCCTTGTCCGCTGAACTAGCATACATTCAACACAATTGTGAACTGTGATAGGATAAAAATAAAAAATAGTAATATTAACACACTGTAAGCACAAGTGATGATTGAGACCAAATTTAAAAAGAGAATAATGCATCTATAAAAGGGGAAACAAGTTACATACAATGAGAGAGAGAAACAAAACATATATACATAATGAAAGCAGAGTACAGTCCACAACCCGGATAGTTACTCTGAAGTACAAGGAAATGAAGGTACAATCAAGAAGCAGGAGGCGAAGGAGGAGGAGGTGCCTCACGGTCTCTGTCATAGTCCTCAGCATAGACTCTAGTCAACCAGGCTATCTGAGTCTGGGTCGTCTGTAGACTAACTGTGAGATCGGCTACCCTCCAATCAGTCGCACACTGGACCTCTTGGAGTTCTCTCATCCGCGCATCGGACGTGTGCTGGGCAGCCAACAACTCTTCCATCCTCAGATCATATCTGCGTTGAGCCTCCCTGATCTCACGCAATATCTTCATCATATCAGAAGGTGGATGCGAAGGACCAGCCACATGAGAAGGGTCAGTCTCAGGTGCAGGACCAGCCGCAGAAGAAGTACCAACTCCAGCAGCATGAGTGGGTGAAGGCGGGGGTATCGCGTCGACATCCATATACATATGGTCATCATCGTCGATGGGATCCACATGAGCTCTAGTGGGGGCAGCAGCAGCCTCAGCATCAGCTATCTCGATACGAGTATGAGGGCGCACCATCACGTTCCTCTCCTCATCACTAACCTCAGCATCTCGCAGTCCCATCTTACAGATAGCCTCCCAATCTAGAGGCGACGAGAAGATCTTCTCCTGAATCTTCTCATCCACTAAGTCCACCCCCATGCGAGTAAGCAGGACAGTGATCATACATCCATAGGGTAGATTACCCCTATGACCGGACAATGTAGCACTAATCATGGTCCGCATGATGATGTATGGAAGGTAGACGGGCTGTCGAGTGCATATACTGTATATCAGGAACTGGGTCAGCTGAGACACCCTCTCATAGTGCCCACTCTGCGGGATCAGATTATGCTGAATAATCTTACAGAAGACCCGTGGAGCTTGTCACACCCCAATTTTGGACTATTCAGAATGGTGTGATGAACCGCTAATAAACCAACGGTTCAACCAGGATCGCACAATAGGCTATCCCACATATGATAAACCAAAACACATTCCACATTAATCAGAGGTAATAAAATAAATAGCGGAAGTCTTACAGATAATGATCTGAGGTCTAATCATGATAAACAATTAATATTCCATTTATTTTCATGTAACCAAAAGATAACTTAATACTTATTACAATATCCAAATACGAAAACTAAATACTAAACGTATCCACCGTTGAAACGCTCGCTTAACGAACCATGTTCGTTCTCCACAGCTTGCTCATTCATAGCCCCCACCCGTTCATATGTTGGCGTGCAGACAAAATCTTCAATCATAGTACCTGCAACATCAGAAACTAAAAAGAATTACGCGCGCGAGGGTCAGCTCTCTAACTTGAGCTCAGTGAGTAGCCAAAACAAATGCAACAATACATATGCATGCAAAAAGTCAATTTATATCTTTGGTCCGGTTTAAAGTTTGCAGTATGCAATAGAAAGGTTTAGGTAGCCAAAGGTCACGTTTATTGACCCTGCCTCTATACATGAGTATGTGACGTTACCCGAATATCACGTTTATCGTCAACTCACATGCACTCAATCATGAACATTATATAACAAAGGTTACGTTTATTGCTATTTAGTGTCATACCAACACGTAAGCCCCTGTTGGCGAGGGCTGCAAACTGGGCTCGCAACTAACCAATCCTAATTCCAAACAGTGTATCCAAGGCCTCACCCCAGCATCCCTCAGAATGTCCATAGAGATAGAGCTAAGGCCCCCTGGTAGAGTCAGAGACTATAAGGACCGAGACCACCTCCCCATATACTCTACGACATAATAGTTCTGCTAAAGTAATGACGATACGACGATGTCAATGCACAAAACTTGAGTTAGAGATAGAGCTAAAGTGTTGAGACCCGCCAAAGGTTAACGTTTATTGACGTTCTCATCCCACCTCCCCTGATTCTCGCTCGCATCAAGCACATCAACCACACACATACAAACACATGCCTATTCCTATCATCATCATCATCATGTTATAAACAATAAAGTAAATATAGATTAACAAGTAATAGAAATATTGGATGGCTAGCTGTTTGCACATTACAAACATATTCGCATAGAATCAAGCATAGCATAGGACTCAAAAAATAGAAAACAGTTTATTATTAACCAATTTAGTTTGGAGTTAAGGTTCCTCACCTTAGCTTGCTAATAGATACTTTTCCAAGCTTTAGAATCACCTTTATATTGTTATTATATTGCTAGAAGACCTAACAAAGTCGATAGAATTTAATTAGAATTTATTCTGAATTTAAAAACCATTCTGTAAACTGAGGGTCGGAGGTAGGGTCGGAGTCATGATCGACCCTGGGTGCGACCCTCCCCCTAATCTGAACTTCCCGAACACTGAGGGTCGATGCTAGGGTTGGATCTGCCATCGACCCTAGGTGCGACCCTCCATGGTTTGAGTCGAAAATATCAGATTTCGTTCTCTCTTTCATGGTTGGGTCCTATGGCTTAGTTCCACAATCCATTCTACACATATTCTATGGTTTAGAACTATACTTTATTCACCTACATGGTTTTAATGATCTCCTCCATGGTTTTCCATGAAAACCTAACCATGGATGGATGATTTAGGTTTCTTCTAAGTCATACCCTTTTCATAAACCATTCTAAAGTCTTAAATAAATCATGGGGAATGTATTCATACCTTCGGTTTGCTGAGATTCAGAGTTCCTCGGAATTTCCTCTTCTTCCTTAGCCTTTTCTTCAAGTTTTCCTTCTCTTCTTCTCTTCCTTCCCTTCTCTTTCTCTCAATCCAATTAGGGTTGTAAAAGGAGTGAAATAGGCTTAGGGACGTCCTATTTATAGGGCAAAACCTCCCAAAATAAGTCCCATTGAGTTTAGAAAATGTTCCAATTGAAATTAGGAAGGTTTCTCAATTTTCGGTTCGTGCTGTTTTTCCCGAATGCCGAGGGTCGATGGGAGGGTCGATGGGATGGTCGGACAACTCATAGACCCTGCGACCCATGGTTGAGGGTCGATGGGAGGGTCGGACCTTCCTGTTAAAACCTGCGACCCTACCCTCATTTTGACTATTTTTGGGTAAATTTTCATATTGGGTCTTGGTTTTTCTTCACACATTTGGTCCACTTGGCTCGACCATGATATGTAGACGGGTCCCGACACAAAATATAAGGTTAGGCCGGGTTCGTGGCGTGCGGGTCTTACAACTCCACCACCCTTACAAGAAATTTCGTCCTCAAAATTTGAAAGTACGGATCTTATAACTCCCCCATCCTTAAAATAAATTTTGTCCTCAAAATTTTGAATTTACTCCAGAGTCAATAGGTGGGAATTCTATTTCCGCATTGCATCTTCTTCCTCCTAGGCACTCTTCTCCACGTATTGTCTTTGCCAGGTTACCTTCACATAATAATTATCCCGACTTTGGAAACATTGTACCTTCCCACTAGTGAACTATGTTGGTACCACTTCAATAGTTAAACATTCTATCTAATCCCATGATTCCGTGGTTAATACATTTAATAGGGATCTTTAATGTACTTCTTCAACAGTGACACACGGAATACATCATGCACACTAGACATGGACAGCGGTAACGCTAATTGATATGCACTTTTCTACGTCTCTCCAAAGTTTATGAGATCCAACACATATATAAATTATGACTTTCCCTTCTTGTCTAATCGTTTCAAAATACGCATAAATGATATCTTCAAAAACCCTTTGTCACTTATGGCGAACTCAAGGTCTTGGTGTCTATTATGACAATCCTGAGTTATCCTGTCCATTTTCTTTGATCTTGTCTGCCACTCGATAGTTTTCTTCATTAGACTTAGGTTTCCAAAATTCTTCATTCACCAACTTTATTCCAAAATAAAGGAATTTGACATTTCTACCATACCATGCTTGATAGGTAACATTTACATGGTAGCTTAATAGCAACTTCAATTCACGGTAACTTCTCAACTCAAGTTCCTTGAAATCAATTTCATAACTCGGGGCATATCTCTTAGGATTTGTATAGTCTGCCCCGACTATCCGTCGGTTTAAGGTAAAATGCGGTACTAAACTTCAACTTTGTTCCCATTATCTTCTGTAGATCCTCCCAAAACTTTGAAATAAAGCATAATCCTCTGACCGACACTAAGCTCTCATGCATACCATTCAGTCTGGTAATATTATCCATATATAGCTCAATTAGCCGCTCCAAAGCATACCGAGGTCGTATAGCAATGGAATGAGCTATCTTCATAAGGCAATCAACAATCACCCATACTGCGTCAACCGAGCTAGGAGTCAGTGGAAAATCAGTGACATAGTTCATTGTAATGCAGTTTCACTTCAAACTGGCTTTGATAGTTATTGTTGTAGCCATGTTGGTCTTTGTCTTTCAGCCTTTACTTGCTGATAATTCAATTACTGAAACATGCATCTATGCCACATTTGTTATCTCTTCAGGTCATGATACATATTGGTACTCCAGGATGTCCTGAATATGGAGTACAATGGGCTCTTATCATTATCTTCTTCATGATATCCGAGTCTTTATCTTCAGGTATTCAGAATCTACCCTTATATCTGAGTACCATCTCCACATCTAAAGTATGTCAGGTTTGGGTTTTTCTTTCTCTAAATCTTCTTGCATTGTTCTTATATACATATCTAACAAAATTGCTACTTTTACTTAATCCATCAATTTAGAGATGATCTTTAATGCCACAAACGTAGCCGAATTATTACTCCATAAGTTCATCCATAAATTCTCGCTCAATTGGATCATCACTAGCTTCTATTATAAGTTACTCTTCCTCCAAATCTGAGTTTGTTGCTGTGAAACATAATGCAGCATTTATACTGGGTCCTTCCTTAGACTTCATAATTCCCTTTTGCTTAAAGCCTTAGCTACTACATTAGCCTTGCTTGACACTGAATATCACAGTCTTAATCCTTGGGCAATTTCAGCTATTTTATCCTCATGTTCAACTCTTTTCTGGAGAAGAGATAAATAAACTCTTGTATTCCCATTAAGTCTAACATTATTCTCCGTATAGATAATGTCTCCAAGTTTTGATTGCATGAATCATAATTTTTTTTTTTACTCCAATCATGAGTCTTCTCATGCTCTTTCAGTTTTCTTAAAGCATATGAAATCGCTTATTTACCTTACATCAACCCGCATCCTAGATCCAATCCGAAAGCTCCGATGGATAGGGTAAAAGGTTTCCTTGGTGCCGGAACGATCAAGATGGGAGCTGATAACAATCTTACTTTAGAATCTAGAAATATTCTTCACCCTTGTCAGTCAAATTAAACTCCTCTCCTTTCCTCGTTAGCTTGGTAAGAGGTATTGCGATCTTAGAGTGGTCCTCCAAAATCGTCTGTAATAACCAGCTAACCCAAGAAACTTCTGATCTTCGTAATATTCTTTAGGTGTTTCTCACCATATGTTTACTTCTATCTTAATAGTGTCCACTTTATTCCTTTATATGATGCTACGTGATCTAAGAAGATCACTTTGTTTAATCGGGTCTCATATTCCTTGGAATTGGCATAAAGCTTTTCCCTTCTCAGTTGTTGTGAAGCTGTTCAAAGATCCGTTGTATGAGTTGCTTCATTCTTGGAATAAACCAAATATCATCTATGAAAATTATGACCAACGTGTCCAACATGTCATGAAACACCCAGTTCATCAGCTCTATAAAAGATGTAAGGGCATTGGTTAATCCAAACGTCATAATCGAGAACTCATAATGCCCAATCTCGATTCTAAAAGCTATCTTCGAGATATTTCTGTCCAAAATTCTTTAGCTGATGATATCTTGAATAAAGAAAATACCTTTGCTCCTTGCAACTGTTTAAACAAGTCATCGATCTAAGGTAGTAGATATCGATTCTTGACTGTGAGCTTGTTTAGTTCCCGATAGTCTATACGCAAACAACACTACCATCCTTCTTCTTCATGAATTGCATTGGCACTTCCCATGATGCAATACTTAGTCAATTAGAATCCTTGGTCTAATAACTCTTGTAGTTGAATCTCAGTTCCTTCAAATCCACAGGAGCTACTCTATAGGTGCCTTTGACACAAGTATCGTCCTTGGTAACAAGTCGATGACGAACTTGGTCACATGTTCAGATGGTAACCCAGGTAAGTCTCCTGGAAACACATCAGAAAATTTATGCATCACATCAATATCTTCTATCTGTGGTGCTTCTTTGGTAACGTATACCACAGATACCATATATCCAACTCATTTCTCTTCAAAGCATCTCTTCGCCTTTAGCATAGAGCGGATCCGCTTTCACTTCCTAGGCAACATACTCCCAATGATACTAAATCAAATGCCGTTTTTATTCTTGAATGATAACCTCTTCTATGCACATAATCACTTGTAGAGTGTTTAGACAACCAGTCTATTTCCAAGATGACGTCAAAGTCTACCATCTCAAGTCGACTCAGGTTGCATCCAAATTATGTTCATCCATAAGATTTGGACATTGTTCGTAACACTCATCCCATACAACATCTAGTCCAAAGGGTTTGAACTAGCAAAATCTGGTATAAGGTCTTAAGAGCTTGTCTAGTTTCTTCATCTCTTAAGACTATCGTCAAGATCTCATATCCCAAATCTATTTATAAGCATTAGGGTATATGCTTATAATTTCATTAATTCAGCCAAACTATTTTGGTCTTTACTTAATCATATCCCTCAACATTGGGCATAACTCAATTATCATTGTATTAAATCGAGTACTACTTATGCCCTGACTTTACCCTTGCATCCACTCTTAAATTCGCCTTTAGGAATCTTCTACCATGTCAAAATTCATACCGATATAACCATCCTTAACTCTACTTGAGTGCTATCTATTTCTTTACTGGCTACTCTAAATAGTTCCCATATTTTCTCATGCACTCTTTTATAGACATGATTCATATCCAACCATTTAGAAATCTCAAAATAGATTCTCCATTACTTCATCGGAGGTCTCTTGGCTATAGCATTTAATCTGAACCCAATCATCTTTCTTCCAATAATTCTATTACCACTAATCATCTTTATCAACAAAGGTCAGGGAATGTATGAATCACAATGTCCATCCAAAATTGATTCACTTCCTTCTGTCGATTTAGCATAATGACAACCACTTGCTTTATCTAGCGAATCTAGGTTTCAAGGATCAGGAGTAAATCTGTGGTAATCCAATCGGCATCAAAAGATCATTAAATTGCACGGTGGTCCAAATATATGAAAATAGAGATTCTATAGTTCTTGACCTCATGGTTATAGGTTCTATCGAATATATAATGCCATTGGTCAAGGCACTACAAGAGTAAATCTGGAGAAGCTTTCATACATCAGTAAATTAGGTATAAATCTGGAGAAGGATTTCGTACATCAATAAATCAGGTAAAATCGAAAAGATGTACGCTCAACATGATTAAACATTTAACTGTTCATTCAGTTCATATCTCTGTTCATGTTGTTGATCATGAGAGTGGCTCTGTTTGGTATAATCAAGACTAATACTAATTAAACAATATCTATAACTCCAATTGATAGGTTAAATCAAGAAGGTATCCTGTCAAGGCACGAGAAATTAAAATCTGGTATGTGCATCCTCTATAATCATAAGAGTAAATCAATAATGCACCGCATCCTATATAAACCTATCTACTTATATGGTCATAATAGATTTGATCCTTTGCTGAAAATGTCCGAGGTATCATCTTCAGAAAACTTTCTTCAATCCTTGTCGGATCATTCTGTCATGATGCAACTATCCCATACATCGATGGCTGATAAGGTTAACCACCTTGATACACTGCTTGTTGTGCACCAAAATTCTACACTTGGGTGTGCATTACTGGGTCTTGCTGTATGGTAGGTACTGTATGCTAACATGTACTGGGGTACAGTGTCGCTACTAGTTGGCACCGTACTTGGTTTGACCCGGAGGTGTTGATGTAGCATCGGTAACTTGGGTAGTGATTTACATAGCAACTTGCATAGTCGGTCTCATCTGTTGTTGCTCTTGTATTTTATTGGGTCACGTTTACGACAACCATAACCAAGGTACTTAATAGTCCAGGTGGTTGGCTGGAGTGGCCTGGTCGTTCACCTCCTCTCATTTGCTCCAATCTAATTATCATTATTTAGTATCTACTCATATGAGTTTTCATTACCCATTCTCGACCTTGATAGTGGTGGGGTCATGTTGCAACCTCTTCTTAATGCTCAGCGGGTAATGGATCAGCTTGTGGTGGATCTCACTCTGAGTTTCCATGTCACCCAGAGTATAACTTTATCTTCTTGTAGTTATTCTTATTCATAATGTATGGCCATTATTCTCCTATCTCTGTTGGATTTAGCCTAAGATCTTTCTCTTTATCTCCACAGGGATTTAGGGATTACTAGCCATTTTCCTTCTTTCCCAAATACATCGAGTTTCACATCTTGTGAGTATCAACTCGGTATTAAATTTTCTGCTTTATCGAAGCTTCCTTCTTGCTCCTGTACTATATCCTTGTAAACTTGAATAACTACCCAACTTATAGATAATACCCTAAATTGTTTGTTTATTAGGATAATTTTTGGTCTTCTCTTCCTCTATGAGTGTATATATATGGTTCCATCCTTTATATGTACATTATCGTCTTGTTTAAGTTCTGTCTCAACCAACACAGGTGCTTATGGTTTATTTGTATTAAAGCTTTTAATTTATCCCAACTCAGTTCATGGACCCCAGTGGAAGTATTCAGGTTTAATGGGTAAGGCCTACGAGAGCTCTGATACCAAGTTGTCACACCCCAATTCCGCACTGTTCAGAATGGTGTGATGAACCGCTAATAAACCAACGTTTCAACCAGGATCTCACAATAGGCTATCCCACATATGATAAACCAAAACACATTCCACATTAATCAGAGGTAATAAAATAAATAGCGGAAGTCTTACAGATAATGAACTGAGGTTTAATCATGATAAATAATTAATATTCCATTTATTTCCAAGTAACCAAAACATAACTTAATACATATTACAATATCCAAATACAAAAACTAAATACTAAACGTATTCACCGTTGTAACGCTCGCTTAACGAACCATGTTCGTTCTCCACAGCTTGCTCATTCATAGCCCCCACCCATTCATATGTTGGCGTGCAGACAAAATCTTCAATCATAGTACCTGCAACATCAAAAACTAAAAAGAATTGCACGCACGAGGGTCAGCTCTCCAACTTGAGCTCAGTGAGTAGCCAAAACAAATGCAACAATACATATGCATGCAAAAAGTCAATTTATATCTTTGGTCCGATTTAAAGTTTGCAGTATGCAATAGAAAGGTTTAGGGAGCCAAAGGTCGCGTTTATTGACCCCGCCTCTATACACCAGTGTGTGACGTTACCCGGAGAGCACGTTTATCGTCAACTCACATGTACCCAATTATAAACATTATATAACAAAGGTTACGTTTATTGTTATATAGTGCCATACCAACACGTAAGCCCCTGTTGGCGAGGGCTGCAAACTGGGCTTGCAACTAACCAATCCTAATGCCAAACAGTGTATCCAAGGCCTCACCCCAAAGATCCCCTCGAATGTCCATAGAGATAGAGCTAAGGCCCCCGGAGAGTCGAGACTACAAGGACCGAGACCACCTCCCGATACTCCACGACATAGTAGTTCCGCTAAAGTAATGGTGATACGACGATGCCAATGCACAAGACTTGAGTTAGAGATAGAGCTAAAGTGCTGAGACCCGCCAAAGGTTAACGTTTATTGACGTTCTCATCACACCTCCCCTGATACTCGCTCGCATCAAACACATCAACCACACACATACAAGCACATGCCTATTCCTATCATCATCATCATCATGTTATAAACAATAAAGTAAAAATGCATGAACAAGTAATAGAAATATTGGATGGCATGCTGTATGCACATTACAAACATTTTCGCATAGAATCAAGCATAGCATAGGACTCAAAAAATAGAAAATAGTTTATTATTAACCAATTTAGTTTGGAGTTAAGGTTCCTCACCTTAGCTTGCTAATAGATACTTTTCCAAGCTTTAGAATCACCTTTATATTGTTATTATATTGCTAGAAGACCTAACAAAGTCGATAGAATTTAATTAGAATTTATTCTGAATTTAAAAATCATTTTGTAAACTGAGGGTCAGAGGTAGGGTCGGAGTCATGATCGACCCTGGGTGCGACCCTCCCCCTAATCTAAACTTCCCGAACACTGAGGGTCGATGCTAGGGTCGGATCTGCCATCGACCCTAGGTGCGACCCTCCATGGTTTGAGTCGAAAATATCAGATTTCATTCTCTCTTTCATGGTTGGGTCCTATGGCTTACTTCCACAATCCATTCTATACATATTCTATGGTTTAGAACTATACTTTATTCACCTACATGGTTTTAATGATCTCCTCCATGGTTTTCCATGAAAACCTAACCATGGATGGATGATTTGGGTTTCTTCTAAGTCATACCCTTTTCATAAACCATTCTAAAGTCTTAAATAAATCATGGGAAATGTATTCATACCTTAGGTTAGCTGAGATTCAGAGTTCCTCTGAATTTTCTCTTCTTCCTTAGCCTTTTCTTCAAGTTTTCCTTCTCTTCTTCTCTTACTTTTCTTCTCTTTCTCTCAATCCAATTAGGGTTGTAAAAGGAGTGAAAGGGGCTTAGGGACGTCCTATTTATAGGGCAAAACCTCCCAAAATAAGTCTCATTGAGTTTAGGAAAGGTTCCAATTGAAATTAGGAAGGTTTCTCAATTTTCGGTTCGTGGTGTTTTTCCCGAATGCCGAGGATCGATGGGAGGGTCGGACAACTCATAGACCCTGCGACCCATGGTTGAGGGTCGATGGTGAGGGTTGATGGGAGGGTCAAACCTGCCTGTTAAAACCTGCGACCCTACCCTCATTTTGACTATTTTTGGGTAAAATTTCATATTGGGTCTTGGTTTTTTTTCACACATTTGGTCCACTTGGCTCGACCATGATATGTAGACGGGTCCCAACACAAAATATAAGGTTAGGCCGGGTTCGTGGCGTGCGGGTCTTACAGAGCTGGACGCAAGTAACAGGCTCTCATCTGCCAACGATCAGGACGGAGCAACTGATTATCGATCTCTGCCCTCATCTCCAACTCAACAAACTGTGGCTCTCCAGGCGCACAGTATACCATGGGGCCATCGTAAGGAATGCCCAACAAGTCGTCCAGCTGTCGATAGTCGAAGGAGATATCTACCCCTTTGACGTAGCTGGTGATGCGCAACTCCTGACCATGCTCA